>JAQFVV010007646.1:0-69158 GCA_028023455.1 Epiperipatus broadwayi
TAATTTGGTCAAATTAAAAATAAAAAAGAGACACAACAAATAAGTTAAATCTGCAATTAAAAGAAAGTATAAATCTTTCTTTATTAAAATTCATCAATCCAAAAAAAAAAAAGGAAATCAATAAAGTAAAAAAAGAAAAATATATATTTAAATATAAAAATAAAACAAACTAACTCCTTTTTAAAATTTGATTTATTATGACTATAATCATGAAAAAGGAATCCGATGTTTCGACTATTTTTTTATAGTCTTTTCAAGAGCACACCCCTAAAATAAAAATATATATATACACAATAAATATCACATATTTAAAAAAAAAAAAAAAAAATTAAATTAATTAAAAATTACAAAGTATAAAATATGTCCATAACCAAAATTTTCTTTTTTTTTACCTTATCTCCACTCCCCTTACCTAATACAATCACAACTTAAACACAACTAATTCCTTTTTAAAAATTCTATATACATCAAATAAAAAACTTTTTAATTAAAACCTATTATTAGCAAGTAGTTGGTTGCAGGCGGTTATTAGGTTCGTGTCCCGGCCGATGCTATGACATATGAAAAAATATATATATATATATAAGAATAATATTCAACCCTCTGGAGAAATTTAAGATATTTTTTGTAAAATGTCACAATAGATCCTATTCTTTCATATTTTTAAACTTATAAATATAGCTTTCTGGATAAAACACTAACAAAAGAGCTGTTATATTTTAATGAAAAAACTTGTTTAGCCTCAGGGATTGTCAATTAGTAGAAATTGATAATTTCTTGGCAAAATAATAGGTTACAGGTTATCTCTATTTATATGGATGTGATCTCCTCATTTCTATTCTTTATTATAGTGACAATCCATGGAAATATTTATTTCACCATATATATGTATTCTAATATTCTAAATCAAATATAAATAATACTAAATGAAAATGATACAAAAATTACTTTAACAAAATTTGATTGGCTACTTAATTTAAACTTTGCTTAAGTAATTTATATAAATGTATACTAATATAATTAAATACCATAAACAATTAAAAGTCTCATTCTTCTTTCTTTACAAAAACTTTTTATGTATATATATATCCACTTGTTCATTATATCCAACGTTTCAACTATATTTAATTTATAGTCATTTTCAAGGATCTAAAAAAAAACACATTACATTATAACAACCTCCATAACTATCCACATGCAAAAAAAACCCAAAAACATAAAAAATAAAATAAAACACAAAAATATAATAAATATAAAATATAAAACATAAAATTCTACCCTCCCCCTACACCCAACAATTCATTCATACTGAAAAACCTTCTTTCTCCCCACTTATCCATATCTTTTATATATAATAATATATTACACTATATATACACTACACTTACCTGTCTCCCTTCTCCTCAAAAGAACTTTTTCCTTTTTACATGTTCTTTTATCCAAAAACCCAATTATAAAAATACTTATTTCTTTCTTCTTTTTTATACTCTTCAAGAACACTTTTATTTATATATTATTATATATAAAAGATATGGATAAGTGGGGAGAAAGAAGGTTTTTTTAGTATGAATAAATTGTTGTGTGGGGTGTGTGTGTATAGGGTTTTATGTTTTATATATTATATTTATTTATTATATTTTTATGATTTATTTTATTTTCTATGTTTTTGGTTTTTTTGTGTGGATAAATATGGAGTTTGTTATAATATAATGTGATTTTTTCTAGATCCTTGAAAATGACTATAAATTAAATATACTTGAAACATTGGATATAATGAACAAGTGGATATATATGTGTGATATATATATATATATATATATATATATATATATATATATATATATATATATATATATATATATATATATATATATATATATATAGAGAGAGAGAGAGAGAGAGAGAGAGAGAGAGAGAGAAGAGAGAGAGAGAGAAGAGAGAGAGAGAGAGAGAAAATAAAATTTTTGTAAAGAAAGGAGAATGAGACTTTTAATTGTCTATGGTATTTAATTATATAATTATATATTTATATGTAAAGAAAGGAGAATGAGACTTTTAATTGTCTATGGTATTTAATTATATAATTATATATTTATATGTAATGTATATTTTTGAAAAGAAAAAAAAGGATGGATTGTTGATTGGAGGTTTTAAACAGCGGTAATAATAAATGGATTTGTAATATATATAAATATATAAATGACATTATTTAGATTCATCTGTATATGATTCATAGTTTTATTATAATGATTTTTCAAATGGATAGCACCTGCATCACCTGGGTCATAATTGTTTTTATAATATTTTTTTATAGAGACATTGTAAGCGTTGATGTATAACAATATTAAAGATTTGACCAATAGAAAACAAGAACACAAAATTTTAAAATATAAAAGTGGAGTTAGGATAATGATAAATAAGAAAATCGATATAAAAATCAGTAGTTATTCAGATTAATGAATTTAATTTTTTTTTCAAATGGAAAATAGTTTACGAGTATCATAATATTTGTTAAAACAATTTGGTTTCTTAACGATTTCAATGGCTTCTCTATTTTTTGGTGGAGCATGCCATATCTGGAAATGATTTTGGTATATATATGGAACACAACATCTGGACAAGATTTACTTCTATAATTATTTAATATAAAATTTGGAGTAGCTTAAATATTGATTGAATAATATCTATCTTTGATGTTTTTGAAATACTTTATATTATTTAAAATTATACAATTAGGTTTTTATTTCATTGAAATATTTTTTATTTGATTTAGTTCTGTGATTGACAAAAATCAAGATTTTTAATGTATCAAAGAGATATATTTTGGTCAAAAATTAAGAATGTTTTTTGTAATATATATTTTTTTTTACTTAAAAGATTAAGAAGAAATTATTTACCTAATACCTCTTTTCTGGTTTGGAAAATTTTTAATTAAAAAACAAAAGAATGTTAATCTAGCTATTATCTTGTTTATATCAATCAAAAGGAAAAGACTTACTATTAATTCTCTTGTTTTTAAATTTTGTGTATTTACTATAAATAGGGGATTGGTTATTGGAAAGAGGATATAAAATCAGCTTCAAGAAAGAAAATTTGCTGCTAGTTTTCATTTGGTTGAGATTGAACTGCCTGAGCAGTGGCAGGAAAACATTTTTCTGATGGTTCCACACCTACATATGTACACCACCTCACCACTTGTTATTAGTAAAATTTACAAATTACTGAAGCTGAACTTAGTTGAGTATTGCTAACATTTGTCATATATATATATATATATATATATATATATATATATATATATATATATATATATATATATATATATATAAGAGAGAGAGAGAGAGAGAGAGAGAGAGACTCCAGTGTTTTATTCTATGTATATGCTGTTTTATGTATGGATAAAATACAGATTAAAGAAATCTATTGAAAGGTATATATAAGTTGTATATATATAAGACCTATTTTATGGGCATATAAAGCTCTAATGAAAAAAATCTATTTCATAGTAATTGGATCATTTCAAGTTTTTTTAAATAGACAAACATTTCTTATAATTACTGGAGTATAAATAACTGTTTAATAAATTACTCAATTAAGGAAAAGAGTGTTCAGCAAAAAATATATAACTGCTTTATCTTGTGTTTGGAAATGAGAGTATTCAGTTTAAATAGTGTTCCATCTGTAAAATGCATTTGCCTTGGTTTGAGCTATGTTATTATTTATAACTGACTACTTTAAAAGTTTTCACATGATAGAAATTCTAAGTACATTTGGGTCTCTTTTATGCAGATTTTTTTAAATGCAAATTGAAGTTATGTGATTCATGTTTTTTCTTAATATCTTTTTATGTGTTTTTTATGTGATAAAAAGTTCATATTTCACTATATACATGCATTAAATTTTACATACTTTAAATGCCTGTTGGAAAAAGGTTTGGCACTAAACTTAGATACCATACAAGATTTAGAAAAAGGTAATAAAACAGAAATGGAACCTGTTTGTTTCACAGCAAAAAAGATTCGAGAAAGTCTTCAATTTTCTAATCAATTGGAAAATCTTTTTCTTTTTTAATGACATGAATTATGAACAAGTTCTTAAATTCCAACAAGAGCTGAATAGTTGTAGGTCAGTGTTATATATGTGTATGTTTATATTTTCTTTTATACACATATATACATGGAAAAACTTATAGACAGAAAAAAGTTACAAGTACAAAAATTTAAGAACTTTTAATTTCTATTTAAAAAGAATGTACTTTTAAAAGTTTTTAAATATTTTTACTTCTAACTTTTTTCAGTCTAAAAGTTTCTCCATATATATATATGTGTATAAAAGAAAATTTAACCTTTAGTCATTATTAAAACACTCATGGAATCATGTTATATATATAGTTGCACTCATGGAAGAGCATTCTTTAATAGCTAGACATAGCAGTCTGGATATCCGAGCTTTGTAAACATTGTCCACAGAAAACCATTAAAACAGCATGAGACTGAAGTTGGCACTAATTGTATTTCCTCTTGTGATGAATCTGATTTCTTACCAGTTCGCAAATCAATCACATATTGTCAAATAGTGATAATGATTAAAATGTGTATGAAAAAATGTAAAATAATTTACACATAAAAATATATTGTTTTGAATAAAATTAAATACTTAATAAAAAAAGTTTGTCTTATATCAATTTTTTTTCAAATATTTGAAATTTTTTATTAGCCATACTTTATTTCATTTTTTTTATGTGAATTTTAAAGTAATTTTACCTTATTGCTTTGGATTTATGCGAATTTTGAAAATTATGGAATGTATCCCTCCCATATTTTTCAAGGTAAGTTAAATCTATTTTTGTGTGATTTGTTTAATGTGGGTTTTCTGTGGAACCTATCTACCACATAAAAAGAGACCCAGGTATATACGGCTTTAGAATTTTGTGATGTCACTCATATGACACTTTTTGAGTTAGAAAAATATAATGGAATTTCCAAATGCTAAATAAACCTCTAGATTTTAATTACATAAAATAATTTTAAATGTAATCATTTTATTATTTATATTTGGTTAAAATAAAATAACATTTATTAATGATTGAAATATTTTATACTATGAGATAAGTCCATGTGTGCATATAGACATGTGTTTATTTAATTTTAATATTGCTTACAATTTATATATTTCATTAAATATAGGGATTTGAACTCAGATTTTCAAACACCCTTCAACTATCCACACTATCTCATACAACTGATACCCATGACCACACACATCTAGAAAAGATAAATAATCACCAATATACATATTTCATGCTAAACCAGCACTCATCAGTTGGTCCAGATTATCATCTCCCATATATATATATAATCAGTGCTCAGTTTATATTGAGATAGTAAATCCTCATACTTTAATGGACAGACCTCAATCCACTCCAACTTCCAACTCTCCAGCCATCCATATCATTGAAAATCTGATGATGAAAACCTAAATCTCATGTGGATGGCAATATTATTGCCTTACCCATGTTGATGTCAAGTCACTCTGAGCCCTCAGGTATAGGACCTTATCCATTTAAATACATAGAAGAGGGATGAGCAGGATACAAGCTTGATGTGTAAATATTTGAAAATCAGGCACTCTTCACAAACCTGGAAGCTTAATTGCAAGTATAGGGGATTTGAACTTAGATTTTTAAGCACCCTTCAACTATCCACACTATCTCATACAATTGATACACATGACCACACCCATGTAGAAAAGATAAATAATCGCCAATGTATGTATTCCATGCTAAACCAGCACTGATCAGTTGGTCCAGATTACCATCTCTCACACATATATGTAATCAGTGCTTAGTTCATATTAAGATAGCAAATCCTCATACTTTAAGGATTGTACTGATTATATATATGTGTGGGAGATGATAAGCTGGACCAACTGATGAGTACTGGTTTAGCATAAAATATGTATATTGGCGATTATTTAACTTTTCTACATGGGTGTGGTCATATATCAGTTTAATGCGATAGTGTGAATAGTTGAAGGATACTTGAAAATCTGAGTTCAAATCCCTTATACTTACAATTAAGCTCCCAGGTTTGTGAAGAGTGCCTGGTTTTCAAATATTTACACATCAAGCTTGTATCTTGTCCATCCATCTTCTATGTATTTAAATGGATAAGGTCCTATATATAAAAGGGTCAGAGTGGCTTGAGGTCAACATGGGCATGGCAATAATATTTGCATCCGCATGGGATTTGGGTTTTCATCATCAGATTTTTAATGATATGGATGGTTGAAGAGTTGGAGGTTGGAGTGGATTGAGGCCTGTTCATTAAAGTATGAGGATTTGCTATCTTAATATAAACTGAGCACTGATTATATATATGTGTGTGGGATATGATAATCTGGACCAACTGATGAGTGCTGGTTTAGCATAAAATATGTATATTGGTGATTATTTATCTTTTATACATGTGTGTGGTCATGTGTATCAGTTGTATGAGATAGTGTGAATAGTTGAAGGGTACTTGAAAACACATAAAGCTTGTATCCTGCCCATCTCTCTTCTATGTATTTAAATGGATAAGGTCCTATATATGAGGGGTCAGAGTGACTTGAGGTCAACATGGGTATATCAGTAATATTGGCATCCACATGGGATTTGGGTTTTCATCATCAGATTTTTAATGATATGGATGGCTGCAGAGATTGAGGTTGAAGTTGCCTGTCCATTAAAGTATGAGGATTTGTTATCTTAATATAAACTGAGCACTGATTATATATATATATATATGTGTGTGTGTGTGTGTGTGTGTTGGAGATGATAATCTGGACCAACTGATGAGTGCTGGTTTAGCATGAAATATGTTTTTGGTGATTGTTTATTTTTTATACATGTGTGTGGTCATGTGTATCAGTTGTTATAGATAGTGTGGATAGTTGAAGGGTGCTTGAAAATATGGATTCAAATCCCCTATACTTACAATTAAGCCCCGTGTTTTATAAAGAGTGCCTGATTTCAAATATTTATATTTCTTTAAACTATAATTTAGATCATGTTAAATCATTTATTACTCTATTGCTTTTTCAATCTATAGAAATATTATTTGATATTTGTAGCCAAATTCAGAATGATTTACTTGTACAGTATTTACCACACCTTTAATTTTTTTTAATTAATAAATTCATTAATCATTATTTTAAGTTATTCCACTGAAGTTATTTAATACTAACATATTTTAAAGTGTGTTTAGTTTTGTCTTGTTCATAAGCATCAGGATCCTTGCAATTCCAAAGCTAGTTTCAGTCTAATGGTATATGGTATATATGTGTTTTGTGGACATTCAAATAATTATTTTTAGAATTATTTAAATGGTGCTAACATAATAAGTTCACCTCTAAAGTCCTCTCATTTTATTTATAGGATTTATGGTAATGATGGCCAATATATTCATAGTCTCTGTTGGCTTGGTGATATAATGATCCCAAAATTTTTAAGTATATATATTTAACTTTATAGTTATTTTGAGAAGTTATGTGTGCGAATGTAGCTAAAATATTGATGATTGCTTTTGTAATACTATGTCTTAAGTTTGGCATTGTCTAGATGATAATTAATCTAAGATTTTATAATGTACCTTTTTAAAAATCCAGTAGCAAAGATTGACTCCTGAATATAGTTGTAGGTAAAGCTTTGTGTGTCTCTTATTATTACATATGTTGGCTTCTGATACTGATTTTTGCTCATTCCTGATTTTCTCAATCTGCTATTTATAATAATTTATTGGTTATTAATATATGAAACCTCACTACTACTTCTTTACATTGCATTATGATATATAACATTCTCAGGGCACTCGTGGTTTATTAAAGATCATGCCACGTTGGGAGTCCATTTTAACGGTCAATGAAAAGAGCCTTAAACGTATCCGCACTACCCGGGCGCCCTCTAGGCATTTGAACCTAGAAAATTTATATAGTAGGCAGGTACGTTAAGTTTAAAAAATTTTTTTATTATTTTAATTTATATATTTGGATTTCGATCGTTTGCCCAAGGTCACTAGCTCATAGAGTAGAAGAGATTTTAAAACATTTATAAGTTTCAATAGACTTCTATTCTCAAAGTATATATTAAATATTTAGCACAATAAAATAAAAGAAGCCACTGCCAGTAATTAACACACAAATAGATTTTTATTAACGCACATTTAAAATTGAGGAATAAATTTATTTTTAGATTTTAACATTAATATTTTTTTTTTAAAATTTAAATTACTATTTTAAATAGATCGCACAGATGGATATTTAAATTATATTTTACTTTAGCATGTCGAGCATAGATAGTCTACATAGTTTTTTTTTTCACTTAAAAACTTATCAAAACATTCATTCAATCTCAGACTAAAAGTTTATAGTCAACCCAATGCCTGCTTCCAGATATATAGTAGCAATCAATGCAATACGAAGATGCTAGCATAAAATCACGCCACAGGAATGTGCATCTGGCAGCGTGATATTATTTGAAGGAAATGATCCAGGTCTAGATCAGGAAAGTGCCTCTGTCTGACTAAGGAATCATGTATATAAATTTTTTTTAAAGAGTGCTACATATGGGGAAAAGCGGTCTTTCTGCCGTCTTATAAATCCCTGTCCATAGAGCTAGGAGGGGTCAATGGTGCAGGAAATACATCTGCGACCATTTTCAATGATATGACTGCCTCTTTGGGGTCAGGCATTCAGTTGGGCACGTTGCCCTGTATGCTAAACACGCTTCACATTACATTAATATAAACGTCTATATATCTCTCCACTAGCACTGACACAACCACAAAACAAATAGCCTGAAATTAAAATCTGTTAAATTAAACATAAACGAATTTAAACATAGTTATTAATCTTTATCCATGCAGCTATCTACACCCAACTTTAAATTTAATACATTTTAGTTAAAACATAATACACACACAAAAAAATGAACTGGAAATGATTGCTTAAACATCTACATAAAAAATATCAATAATTGAATTTGCATTCTTTAAGTCAGATAAGAGTTCTTATTTTCAGTTATTAATTACTTGCAATTTTAGGAAAGTTATTAGATAGATACAATAGTTCATACTTTACGGATTTAATAGATTGAGAAGTCCATCTTCGTGATCACTTTCGTAGATTTTGTCCTTCTTTGAAATAAAACTGCGACTTGCCATGCATTTGGTCAGGAACTGTCATCCAGAGGCCTCAGCTGGTTGTCCGGAAAATTAAATTTATTGCAGACTTCCACATCGTGAAAATCTGCAGTATAGCTAGTTATAACGATCTATTCATAGTCAGCTCTAAGATAACAATTGTAATAATAATTTGGCTTTTATATTTTTATTAGTCTCTTATCATGAGATCTTGAGATTCAACGAGCAAGACGTCACTAATCCATTCGTGTTTCAGTTGTGGTCCGTGCTGTCATTTTCGTGTTTCCATTGGTCATTTAATTCCTTTGTATTCTCTTATCTGACCATTTAATTTATTTTACATGCCTCACGAGGTAGTTTGCTTTTGAACAATCATTTAATTAATAAGACAATCATTTCCATTTTCTAAGACTATAGAAATCAACATTATTTCTATTTTTAAAATATCAATCTTTATATCTTTACTTTTTTTACAAAAAAAATTACTTTCAAATATTTTTATTTTTTAAAAGTTTTTAAAGTTGTCCATCATGCGATCTATATATATGTTAAACAGTTTTTAAAATAAGTTGTTGTTTTTTTTCTTTTTAATAAATCAATTTTTATTTATGATCTTTTATTTTAATTTTAAAATAATGTGACGGGATTTATATTCCGTTACAATATATATATATGAAAACGCAACCTAGGTAAAGACATCAATTTCAATTTGCAGTGCATATAAATCTTTCACAATTGGAACTGATACCTTCAAGTTTAGTTACGTATACATAAAATGTTTTAAACTATTTATCAATACTTTTTTTTTATATTTTTTATGAAAGTTTATTAGTCAAATTGATTAACGTATAACTTAAACTGGAATATTTTAATTGATAGAACATAATCACGCTTTATCAATAAATGAATAACAATTACAATATTTATATAAGAAAACCGGAATTATATTTGAATAGATTATTGATGTTTTTTAAGACACATGGAGGTTATTTCTTCAATTTATATATATACTGAAGAATGGGTTATCATTTTCTTCATACAGTAAAACAAAGAAGGAGTGGAGCTCGCTTCTCTGTTTCTCTTTCATAAAATTAAACTTGTTAATTTATATTATGTATTAATATTTTAAATACAAGTGTATTTTTCATACTTGGAGTTTAAATGTAATGTAAAGGATTTCAATACAAACTTTCAAGCTCCCATCAGCCATGCTCTCTATTTCATAGGAGCTTGAATGTCTGGATTCAAATTCCCTATAATATATATTATTAAAATTGCAACAACAATATAAATAAATAATAATAACTAGTATTAGTCTAATAGAAAAATAATTTCAATTATTTAAATGTAATTATTATTAAACGAATTATTTCAGTAAATTATTCTAATAGGAAAAATGACATCACATGATTTTTAAAATGTTAAGTATTTCAGTGTTTTTACTTTCTTATATAAATACCGAAATGCACATCATTTGAAAAATCTCATGACATAATCCGTATCTTTTCTGAACAAGTTAAGCGGATAACGTCTTTAAAAACAACACATTATATAAATTTCATATATATATATATACGCATACACAAGCAAACGCCATAGAGGTCTTATGAAAACTTACATTTAATAAAGTAAAAGGTTTTTTTTTTTAATTATTAAAAATATTATATAGTTAATATTTTTCTGATCGGTCCAAACATGTACAAAAGATAACAAACATTGATATTATGTAGAATATAACATCAAAATAAATACATATAAAGTATTAAAAAAATAAATAAATAATGAAGAAATGATAATTACTTACTATCATGGAAACACATACAGGACCTGATAAAAGCCAAGTCCAGTCACTATTTTCTATCCAGCATCTATGAAATATATAAACTTATAATGAAACAAATTACAACTATTAAAACAAATAAGTTATTAACCCTATAAAAGTATTTACAATGCAATAAGCTATCTTTTATACTAATAAATTACGAAATTTGATTATTGTTATATATTGCCTATTATTTACTTTTCATTAGTTAATTTTGAACGAGTGTTTATTAGTGTTCATTATTCCATTCATACAAAATTCGGAAGATATTAAAAAATAGACTGTAATGGATTATAAATATTATAATTGTTGATTTTTGATTTGCGTGATGTATAGTAGCTGTTAAGGAATTTTCAATTATATTGTATGTGTTTTATTTGCAGAACGTTTTCTAAGTAATAAAATCTACATGTTTAATAAATTTAAATTATGAGCATTAGATGATAATGATAAACACTTTTTTTCCATAATAGGTATATAAATGTTAATTTTTATAAAAGTACTTTATAGGTTGTCAAAATAAGAGTCATATATCACATGACCCTACCTCTTAAGCTTGTAAGTTATAAACAATGAGGATTGCCAATTCCTCTACAAGCTTTATGATAAATGCTTAGCCAGAGCCAGCACTCAAAATATCTCTGTCAGGAACCTTTCCTTGAAAACCCCTGACCATGGTTTCATGCTGTGGCACATATTATCATAAAATTAGTGAGTGTTAATTTATATTTGTGAAGCAGATTAATATAACAACAATAGATTATCCTGAATATGTTAATGAGATTCCAGCAATATTTAAGATGAAATCCAGATTGCTCTATTATATATATAGGATCGTAAATTATTAGGTACACATTCAAAAAGATGATCTTGATTTACTGCTTAGGTAGTAAAATCATGTCTTGAGTATATTGGTAATCCCAATCTGTATAACAGCTTTTTATACATTTTTGAGAGATCCTTTGAATATTTGTGGTAGTGGAATTTGTAGAAGAAAGAATAAGAAATTACTGCAAAAAGATTTCAATGATCTAGTAATATTTCTTAAAATTATATTTAATTGAGTATCTGGAAGTTTTATTTATAATTTTTTTCATCAAATACAAGCACAGTATTTACTAACAGAACAAGTTAAAGCTAAACTGACCCAAACCATCTTGTAATATAATTCCAAGTAGAATCGGCCAGAATTGAAAGGAAATTATTCGTAGAAATTAATCTTGATTTAACCATAGTTAAATGAAGAAAGTAAGTTAGGATATAATCCAAAGTTACTTTTATATAGCATGGAATAGGATTATGTTTTTGTTTACTATTGCTAAATATTGTATTATAAAATAATTTATTGTTTTTTAAAGATAAAATATTGAACATAGTATCTTTAATAGATTAGAAATAATACATCAGTCTATGGAACACATTTGTAATCTTTTTAATCTATTGGTGGCATTTCTATTTTAGAAAATGATATCTCTTGAGAAATAAAAGCAATATTATCAGTATAGATTAATTTCCTGAATTTTGTACAAGAAAGATTATTGTTGAATATTTAAGTGAAGTATGTGAGAAAACTTAATCCTATAATAATCCTTTCTTTAAAATTTTGTATTTCTTATAATTGTCAAGCATTTTATCAATTAAAATGATAGTTTTGTAGCATTCATATTTATTAAAAACTTTTAAGAGACCAATTTTTCCAACATCTAATTATAAAATGGTGTTGCATCATCAAAAGTGGCACTAGATTTTAATTTATGTTGAAAGACTTTTTAGACTTGAATTGTTAAAATAAAACATATAGTGGCAGTTTCAAACCATTGTCAATTTTCTTGTTAACATGATTTATTCAAAAATCTTGAAGGAAACATAATAATAATGATAGGTTTTAGTTTCTGAAATTCATTGTTTGATTTACTCCAGTTTCAAGACTGTTATAGTTTACTTTTTAATGAAATTGCAGAATTGATTCTGCACGAATAATGATATATTATAATTTTCACAACTGCATTTTGAAATATATTTTAATATGTTGAAAACTCCAAAAATATTTGATCTGTTTCTGGGTCTTTTCTGAATTAAAATTATAAAAAAATAAGATTAAGTTCATTAACATCTATAAGTTTTATCAGATTGATATTAGAGAAACATGGTCTAAGAGAATCTTGCACTTCTGCTTTAGTGATATTTTTTCATTCGATTAATCTTGGTTTTTGGAAATCTGTTTTACTAGAATGACAACTGGATTATTGAGATTATTCCAAGACTCCTTTTTTGCACTACCCAGTCATATTAATGTCTGTTATAAATTTGTGGATCCTTGGTAAGTAAAACTTATTATAACGAAGATGTGATTTTTTATAATCTGAAATAAATTGCTTTCAATAACCACAAATGTGAATTAAATTGTTTTTGCCTTCCTGGCTATATCATGATGAATGCCGATAAAAACAGGAAATTATAAAAATATACAAGCACTATTACTATTTCTTTGTAAATGACACAGATGCTTACCTTGAAATTAATATCAACTAATGTATATTTTAGTTAATGTTTTGTTTTGTTATGTCAAATGCATTGACTGGGAAGCAAACCCGGGCGAGCTGCTTGGAAGGCAGCTATGCTAACCACTAGGCCACCAATGTTTGACATTTTAGTTAACGTTTTATCATTAAATGAACATAAAATGCAAATAAATACAACACAATAGCAAAAAGTAATATTTGATTGTAGTGTGTTTGCAATGTCAAATAAAATTATTTATTCATTAGATTTGGAACATTATCATATCTATGACAAATTCAATACATTCTTAAATGGAAATAATCAATTTCCATGACCAATTTATTAATAAAGAACAGATTGATCATAGCCTTATATATATATATGAAAAAGAAAAACAAGTTTTATATACGTAAAAACCTGCTATCGCTTGTATTAACGATCGATAGATGGAGCTTTACCAAGACCTCCAAACAAATGTATTCTGTTTACATAAACGTCAGAGTCAATATTCTCTTTCATTTTGCTCCACCCTCAGATCATCTGATTTCAAGCTGATTTGCTCTCATCAGTGAAGTGATAGGAGTTATATATATATATATATATATATATAAGTTTTTTAACTTGCATTTTTGTTTATCATAAATGTACCTTTGAGGTCTTTCTTGCAATGATATAGATTGCAGAGGCTTCTACTATATGGTGATGCTGAACTGAGATCAGACCCATATAGCTATCTGGTTTGCTATGCTGAGTTTGAAGACATTACGTGTCTAAAAAATTCACGCTTGCAAGCTGAATAGAAATTGTTTCATAAACGCTCAGAGTTTGTATTTAGATCTAGTTTCTTTATTCCTGTCTTTCACTGACGATAGCAAATAGCTTGAAATCATGATCTGAAAGTGGAATTATAGTTAGAGATAGTGAATACTAACTACTCTGATGTTTATGTAAACAAAATATACGCTTGATAGGTGTTTTTGGTAGGACGCCATCTGTGGACATAAATACAAGCGTTAGCAAGTTTTTTAACTTGCATTTTTGTTTATCATATATATATATATATATTTATGCAGGCCATTAATACATAAAATTCATATGTCAATAAATATTAATAAAGAACAGCCAACCATCTATTCTTAAGTTTCATTATGTTTACTTCCATTTAATCTCTCTCTATATATATATTACTTCAATTATTAGGAATTTTTCAGCTCCGTCTTCTGCAAAATAAACCTTTAAAGCCTCCATCTGAAGTTGTTTTGAGATGCGGGCTTTAAAAGTTTATTTCATTAACCTTTCCGCTATTTTTCTTGGTTGTTCGTAAATCAATCTTTTTTGGCCAACCACAAACGAAGACAAAGCCTTTGTTAAACATTTCGCCTATAATATTAAATTCAACCAGATACTTTATAAAAAGTTATATTTTTTTCGGTTGTGAAGACAACAAAGTTCTTCAAAAATAAATTGCTTTTATTTATTCTAAGATATTCAATATCGGCAACATAAAAGTTATAATGTAAACAAAAAGATCGACTTTTACGTTATAGAAAAGTAAATATTTCTTTTTATTACAACTTCAATATTTGTACTAAAATCTTCAATATTTTTCGAAAATAATTTTGTTTTTTTATTATTCTCTCTAAAAATTATGTTTAATTTCCATAAATATTATTTAATAATAATTTAAATCGTATTCGAAATAAAAATCTCAGCGTTTTTCTTTATTTTCTTTGATCAGGCAGTTTCTTTGTTCTTTCCAGCCAATCAGAATGTCTTTTTCGGCTGAGAGCATGCTAAGAACCAATCACAAATAATGTTCCTTCTTTGTTTAGGTTTAAATGCGTTTTTTTTCTATTTTTTACTTCTAAAATAAATCGGAAGATGTCACCATCGTACAGAACTTTTAAAAACGAATTCAATACGTATTTAACGAATATTTTCGTATGAAAACGGGCTGAGTTAGAGTGATTTCAGATGTCGACAAGGAGCCTCGTCGGACGCGGGAAAAGGGTTAAGAGCATAGCTGAAAATTTATTAAACCTTGGGGAGATTTAATATTTGATATTTATTTTAGATAATGATATACATTGAAAATATTTTCATATATATATATATATATAACTTCCTACCAACCACATAGTCAAAAACATATGAATAAAGACATTCGAAAAAGATAAATTATCCACAAGTTGTATTTTGTATTAAAATAACATAATTCACTCATAAACTTTTACATGAGTCATCATATATATATATCCCTTATTCATCACTATTAAATTATTATACTTTGATTTATAAGTGACAAACATTGTGCATTTATAACATTCATATCAACCATTTCAGATAAATACATTATTAATTAATTGTTATTAATCATTTATTAAACAAGAGATTATTCTTAATTAAGCCAGATATAAAATCTAAACATTTAATATTAATATATTTAAATAGCACATTCATTTTTATATTAACAGTACATGATCTTTGTATATTATACACATACATGTAGTATTGTAATTATCTATTATTACATATGCGACTTTTAATCATTTATTTTTAATATATATATATATCAGGCAATTAGTGGTCGAGAGGTCAGTGACAGCTGATTTACAAGCAGTTGTCCTGGGTTAACGGGTTCACTTCCTGGCTGATGATATGACACATGAAAAAAAAATGTATGGCTAATTTAATACTTGCCTTTTTAGTTTTTATTTTTCAAGAAAACATTCCTTATAAAATTTCAAGTATGTAATAAAAATAGCAATTTTATACTGTAAAAGAGCAGCTAGAAAGTTATTCAATGATATATATTAAAAATACTTGGACACTGCAATTTTCCATCAATACATATTTGATTATTGACAATATATTTGCAGAGATTTAAAATGAATAGTAATAGCTTCTTCTGAAAATTTAAATATCTTTCGATTATTTTTTTCTTGTAAAAAAATAGTTTGGCTGATTTAATATTCAAGGCTATAATAGTTGAGGTTTAATGAATATTTCAATATAAACTCATGGATATGCAATATGAAGTGACTATTATTGCAAATTTTTTTGGTAAATATATCACTTGGTAAGGGGAAGTAAACCTCAATTTTTTATGTTAGTAATGCTAGAAATTCATTACTTTCACATTTTTTTTATATTTATCTCTACAATAAAGCATTTTCATTTTTAAAAAATATTTTCACCTTTTATACATATATGAGCACGATAGGGGAAAATGTGCTCAATCATTGGTTCAGCAATCACTTTTGTAAATGTTGTTTAATGATTGAAGTAAGTAACATAATTAAATGATTTACTTAACTGTAATTTATTGGAAATATAATAAATTAAAAATAAACAAAAATTAAACAATAATAATAGCAAAAACACATTTTAAAAAAAATCTAATTTATTGTATTCCTAAAGCAGATAAAAAACGTTTTATAATATATACATGTAATAGAGACTGACAAAAAACTACATTTATAACTATTATACTTTCTATCAATAATAATTTTAAAATAACTCATTAATAAAGTATTATTTCTTGTCATAATTGTTAGCATTATTTTTTCTTTTTATACCATATATATATATATTGTCATTTGTAGTTTTTTCTATAGAGATAAATGTCCAGTAGTAAAGTTGTTCAATATTTTTAAAAAAAAATTTTTTTCATACTTTATTGCTTAAAAATTACATGCTTATATATTCTTTGAGCCAAACTTTAATCACTGTTATAATTGTTTATAGTTTTAAAAGTCATTTTAATACTCTGTGTATAATTTTAAAATGCTTGATTTTGTGGAAGTCAATACCCTGAAATATTATATTTAAAAAATATTAAAACCAAAACTGCTCTAACAGTAATAATTAGTGTGATAAAAGTTAATGTTAGAGTAAAAATCTAATGGCAAGTTTAAATCTTCAATGCTATGTTATTAATATTTACATTGTTAATAAAGTGCATTTAATTAAATAACTTTTTAATAAATATTATTATATAATGATAATTGTGGTAAAATTTAATTTAAGTAAATAATTTTTAAATTAGTTTATTGAAAAAGATAATGATATAAATTTATTAGTTGACCTATTTATTTTCAAGGATACTAATGCACTGATGTGTGAATATGCATGTATGTATATTTTTATTTTAACTTCTTTGTTGGTTTCATGTTAAAAATATTTGTTTTAAGACTTTTGCTTAAAGTATTCTGGAAGCTAAACTTGATAAAGTGATATAAATATGTTTAAAAGAATAATGTAAAATAATGTTATATTGCAGATAATGTAATATAGTATGAAATATTTTGTTTGTATTATAATACATTATTAGTTTTTCTAAATAGTTTATTTAAAAATTGTAATAATTCATTAATATCTAGACATATAATTATTTATTATTAGTAATATATCCCAGTATACTAGCCAATTTGTAAGGTTTAATAACTGTTGGCTAAAAATGAGTGGACTAGATGTTAATTTCAATCTTTAAAAATTAGTCACATCATAGAATATAAATAGGTGCATAAATAATTTTCAGTTACTTCCTTGTTCATTTTAAGTGTTAAATTTTTATAAAGTTTTAATTGTTTATAATAATTTTTATTTTATTTTTAAATGTAAAATATAAATTGCTAACTCAATTGATGCAGTCTCAGAATATTTAAACTAAAAATATTATAAACTTGAAATTTACATTACAAATAAATATTTTGGGAAATCAACAAAATATTTAAGAATAATTAAGTTATTCTTATGGGAATTATGTGT
This sequence comes from Epiperipatus broadwayi, assembly GCA_028023455.1. Lineage (NCBI taxonomy): Eukaryota > Metazoa > Onychophora > Udeonychophora > Euonychophora > Peripatidae > Epiperipatus > Epiperipatus broadwayi. The sequence goes on from JAQFVV010007646.1 coordinate 18,274, forward strand.
TTCAAAAAATTTCTGCATTCGCCAGCATTGTTGTGAAAGAACATTTATTGATTCTAATTTACTTGTAAAAATAGATATTTTCATAAATTCAATTTATTATTTATGAAAATATCAAGCATACTAAAAACTTTAAATTATTTAAATAATAGTGAGCAGTTTTTATTTAAGAGAAAAATATTTTTACTTAAATATTTGTACTTCAAAAAAAGTTTTTTCTGGATTCATCAATTTTGAAATAACATACTATTGAATTCTAGATTGGAGAATCTACCTTCTAATAGCAAGAAATTATTAGTATTTTTATTGAAGTAAATTTGACTAGGACATGAAAATAATTAATTTAATCTCAACTGACATTTTTAGAATTATTAAAATATATTTTAAATATACATTAAGAATAAAAAGCTTTTTAAAAAGTATTCTAATGTACATTTTATACTTATAAGCATTGATTTAAAAAAATAATATTTATTTATGTTACACAATAAATTATTTTAAATGTTATTACAATTAAAATTGATGTTATTATTATTGGTGTCAATAGAATAGGAGCTTCTTGCCCCTTGCATATTGCTATTATATTTAATTTATAATGAGATGTTATTTTTATATAGCACTATGTTTATTTATGTAATAGTAATACTAGCAATTAATCCAATTCACAAGCACTTTAATAAAAGTAAGAAAAATATTTTCCAAAATTTTAATAACCTTAAAATTATTGACTTTTATTACTTCATAGAAGTTTATTTATTCTATGCAATTAAAAGATAATATTTCTGGATATTTAATGAACAATATATTCAGGCATATTATTATTTTTTAAAGTATATTTTTAAAACATGAACTTGTTTTATCAAAATGGCTGTTCATCCATTTTATTATTATTACTTCAAAAATCTGCTTTACCATGGAATACATTATTTTTGATAGGAATAAATACTCATCAAACTTTATCTTCAATATGTGCTTTCCAAAAAATAAGAAGAAATTAATACAATAGTATATGAAAAGCTAAAGATGCATCATGATCCGTATTTATTTTGGAAATATTTTGCGAAAGTTAATTTCAAAGAATATATTCTTATGCTAGAGTTTATATTCAAATTATTGCTAATGTTTGTTTTAAAATGTTTTATGTATAGTTTGAATGTTTGCTTATTTAAATAAATTGCAGAAATCTTCAATATTTCCAGAATAGCAATTACAGTGAGTGTATCCTATTAAGTAGTTGAAGTACTAAAGATGAAGAACTTTATTTTTTTATTTTTATGTGATTAAAAGCGTGTAATTGTCAAGCATTGGTGGTCCAGAGGTCAGCACAGCTGCCTTACAAGCAGTTGTCCCGAGTTAGCAGGTTCGCTTCCTGGCCGATGCTATGACACATGAAAAAAAGGGTATAGTTTTATGTTTTAATATTGATGCTGTATAATGTTATATACTTTATTTTATTTTATGAAGCTATTATGTATAATTTATAGATTATTTATGAACTGAATTTACCTAGAAGTTTTCAGAATATTTCCATTTTATCTTGTTGTATTTTAAACATATTATATTCAATCCTGTTTTTATGAAGTTATTTATTTGAATGTATATGTTTCTGAAAAAAAAAAAACATAATGAAAGTTGATGTATATTTTATTGATTATTTTTATACCATAATTTATTTTATTAGACCATATTTGGAAATACTTATTTACATTATTGGCTTTACACATCAGTTTCATATTATATAAGAAATTGTCACATTTGTTTCTCTCTTGTTTTTTGACATGTATTCCTATCTTGCCAGTGCTTTCAATGATGCTGTAGCTTTGTCACTTTCATAAGTCATGATATTTTCTGAGAATAAAATTATTCTTTTTCTTATGTTTAAGTATAAAATGTTTTTAAGACAGCTATTAATTTTTTTATTGTATTTTCATGGTTCATTCTCATCTTTATATGTTTAGAGATAGAGTCCTAGATTATAAATTGTTTTCAAATGTAGGTGATTTGTTCCTTGCCTTCATGCTATTGTTTGATTTTTATCTTACCTTGTGTTGTTTACTGCCATGACTTTATCCTGGTATTCAATATATTTTTGTAGTGATGATATATGTCATCTTATTTTCATTTGCACTCTTAATTAATTAAAGTGCAACTTATTATTGATTTGATATATAGATTTTGTTTCTGTGTTTTGGCAGTATTTCAGAAAATAAACATGATAAGCATTTGATTTAGAAATGAAAGTTATATTTTTTAGCATCAATACACAGTACACATCTCCTTTAATAGTTATTTTATTTAAGTATTGGAAAATGATATTCAAAAAGTATTAAATACTTTTTTATAAAGGATAATGTAATGGAAAAATTGTGATGTAATATTGAGAACTTATTATAATAATAACATTGCAAAAACTTTCATGAACCAATTAATAATGATTTTTATTTAATATTTATTTATGATTTTCATACATTCATCTGTAAATAATATGGTTACAATTTTACTTTCATGATGGATTGTGTAGTAATAGAAGATTTAAATGATTTACTCTGATAAAATTGTAAGATATTAAAATTTTGCATGTTAATTGTCTTTTCCGTCAAAAGTAAATATCATTTTCATCGTTAATTTTCTTTTGATTATTTATCATCATTCACACAGATAGTATTCAGAAATCTAAATATTACTAAGTTTAATATAAATTTATCTATAATTGGATATGTTGAAAGTATATGAACATATTTTATTTCACTTAAAAGTTATTTTATGAAAATTGCATTTCAATTGAAAAGAAAGCATCTAAAAATTGTTATTTTATTTGGTTGTTATTAAAGGATCCCTATAATCAATTTTTTGTGGTAAAAATCACAAATTTTGTATTGGAATTGTTTTATTTCATTTAGAAAAGTATTTTGATTATTCATCATAGATTTCAATGAGGGAATTGATTGATTTAAGTTAAAAGTAGTTGTATAAGATGTATCAATGGTATCCTAAGTGAAAATAAAATCTTTTATCCACTTGCTATATCTGAATGCTTTCCTAGTAAATTATTTTATTCTAAATTAAGAGTGTATCATATTAATTTTTAATAATTAAAATTATTATTATTATTATTTTGATTGTAATATTGTGGAAGATATTGTCTTAAGAATAAGAGTGTATCTCACTATGAAATTACTAGGATCCCATTTTTTGTCTAGTAACCCAAAATTAAAAAAAAAGAATAAAGCTTACATTAATTTATTTGTTGTCTAAGTGAATCCTCAGATATTAATTTATAGAAGAATATTAAATAAATCATTTTAATTCAAATGTAAATTGCTTTTAGAAAACAAAATTGTGGTAAAATATAATAAAATATACTTATGTTTTATGAAAAGAACTTGTTTGTGGGTATGGTCATATTAAAAGAATACTTATAATAGTTGTCAGATGTACTATGGAAAAGGTGTTGGAATGATGTATGCTTCTGATAATATCTGTTATAATTTATAAGAAGGAGAAAGAGAAGTCTCCTCCTCTTAAATTTTACTAAATATTGTATTTTTTTTTTGATAATGCTTAGTCATTATTGTCATTCATTACCCTTTTTATTCTTATTATCATAGCACATAACATTAGTAACTGCTCTGAACTTAGCCCATAATGATATTATTTTGGTTATTATTAAATAATCAATCATCATTTTTATTTGGTGACGATTCAGGTCTATAGTGTCTAAAGTTAAAATTTGGTTTGCCCAATGTGTTGACTGTGTGACCAGTGAAGAGTTAAGATAGAATGTCCTGGTTATGCATTGCACCATTATATCAAATGATTCATTCATCAATTGATATTTAATCAATTTCATCATTCTTATCTTTTAAGTTATAATATATATATATATATATATATATTATATATATATATTATAATATATAAGATATATATATATATATATATATATAAGCAAATACAGTAATTAAAATTTGTTAAAAAAAAACAAAAAATATAAATGTCCCTTAATTAAGAGTGCTTTCAACTCTCCATGTAGTCTTTGTCAACTATTACTTTGAAAGGTCAATTTTTCCATAATTTAATGATCTTAACTTTTTCTGCCTGTCTATTGATTAGGTCTTGCTTGTATTTATTTTGTGCTGAATCAGCACTCATCACTTGGTCCAGTTCATCATCTGCCACACATATCTATAATCAGTGCTTAGTTTATATTGAGATAAAAAATCTTCAAACTTTAATGGACAGATTTCAATCTTCTTCAGCCTTCAATTCTTCAGTCAACCATTATATTGAAAATCTGACAATATACTTGCATTTAAATAATATATACATATATTGTAAACATTAACCAGCTCAATCTTTAAGTCAGTTACAGAATAAAAAGATAATAAAAGAAGAGAAGTTTATTAATAAATTCAGGATTTTAAAATTATTTTATTTTAAAGGATAAACATTTTATAATCATGTATACATATATTTATTTAAATGTGTAAGTATTTGACACGTGCTGCAATTCGTTTTTCTTTTTATTTAATTATAAAATGTTTCAACTTTCTTTGCTATTATTTTTATTGACAGAATTAAAGTTAATATTTTATTTCAAATTACTGAGAAAGCAATATAAAAAATAGAAAGAGATAAATTAATTATATTAAATAGATATTATAAACAATATTAATAGTAAAGTTAGCCAAAGGTGTCTTACTGGATATGTTTGTAAAAATTGAAAAATGGGTTTATAATATATATTTCTTGTACATGTTTTAAATTATTTTTAAAATTATTTGTATTGTTATTATTATGATTAAACATTTAATATCTTTAATTGGATGCTATAATGTTTGAAAAAGAAATTGAAAAGAAATTATCATCTTGTAAGTGTGTGAATCTGATAATCAACTATAAACATTGGGCAGGATATTCCTCAGAAGTTTTATAATTTAAAAATAATATGAAAATGACTATTATAATAAGAAAAATGCAAGAAGGGGTCATGAATATTATTATTATTATGACCATTATTATTCTATCTATGCATCTATGTAGGTTAGCAAATTTTTGTTTTTTAGAAATTTTGCTTTTATCATTTAAAAATAAAAATAAAGTTGATATTAGTATCAAGATATGTGAAAATATAAGTTAGCTACCCAGAGTTTCACTCTCTTTGTGTTATCTGTCAAATTATATCTCTGGTGATTATTAACACAAGTATACATATGTGAAAAATTTATCTAACCATGTCTGGAGAAAAGAATCAATACCAGTAATTGAAAAACATTTCCAAAAACTTTTAACTGAAACTACTGATTCATCCTGTTCATCATTTTACAGAAGTAAATATTTGAAGACTGGCTAAAACTGCTCTAGATTTGGACATTCTGCAAACAAAATTTCATTAGCCATCCTAACAATGGTCCTCTAAGCTTACAGGCTGAACTAAAAGAATTTTAAAATGATGATTTTTGCTGTTACTTAAAAGAAGAGAATGAAAATATAAGAAAAAGGTCAGACCAATTATAATTGATATATATAAAAGACATATTTTGCGGGTTCATCCATGTTAAAAAATTTAAATATTGATATACCAACGTTTTGCCTTAATCACACAAGTCATCCATCCACTGGGTGATAAAAGGTAGAAAGATGGTTGTAGAGGTGCTACAATCACTGATTTGAAAAAAAAAATGTTAAATTTCCACCAATAGCAAAAATGTTAAATTAAAAATGTTTTTTAAAAAAATCTTTCCAAATAGGAGGAAGTTTGCATGTATCATCTCACTTATTGATACAATCTGGCCTTTTAAGTATCTCAATGGCTTCTCTCCTAGCACTGATTTGATGATTACTCGTACCTATGTAAGAAGCTTTACAATTTTCACATGAGATTTGATAAACATTATGAAATTCAAGAGGGATTAATTCCTTAGGCTTGGTTATTATATTGCTGATCTTTTGATGAGTAGAAAATGCTGTATCTATATTATAATGTTTTAATATACATCCAAAACTGTCTGTAGTTCCTTTTACATATGGAACACAAATCCTAATAGCTAAGTTATCATCTTTTTGTTTTCTATTTTGTCAATTTTGGGCGTAAAATAAGGCATTTTTTTTTATAAATTTATAATTATAACTATTTGCTAACAAAACACTATTAATATTATTTATTTTCACTATTAATATGATTTATTTCTTCCTTCAGATGTGACTTATCTGAAAGGTTAATTGCTCTATTTAAAAGAGTTTTGGCTACAAAAACTATCTGAGTTGGGTGATGATGAGAACAGAAATGTAAATATCTGTCCATGTATGTATTCATTCTGTAAATTGAAAAAGATAAACTATTTGGTGTTCTAGTGACTAGAACATCAAAAAAAGGAAGTTTTCCATCAGACTCTGTCTCTATTGGAAATTTAGTATGAGGATGCATATTTTTTAATTGTAAGAAAAAATCATCTAATTTATTTTTTCCATGTTGCCATATCACAAAAGTGTCATCCATGTACTATGTATCTGAGCCAAATGAGAGGTTTTAAAGACGATGATTCTAAAGCACAAGTTTCTATATTTTCCATGAATAATTCAGCTATTATTCCTGAGACAAGTGAGCCCATAGGAGTACCAAAAACTTGTCTGTAATGCTGTCCATTGTATACAAAATATGTGTTCAAGAGACAATGTTTAATCAAAACAATAATATGGTCTGGTAAATTGCAATGTTATGAAATTATATTTAAAGCTTCATCAATTGGAATGTTTGTAAACAAAGACATGACATTATAACTAACCAGAATGTCATTAGCATTAATTTTAAAACTTTTTAAAACAGAAATAAAATGAAAATAGTTTTTATATATGATTTAATAGATGAAATTGTAGGTTTAATAAAATCTGATAAATATCTAGCTAAAACATGAGTTGGAGATCCTATTGTGCTTACTATTGGATGAAGGGGGGTTTGTGGTTTGTGAATTTTTGGAAGTCCATAAAATTTTGGACAGATACATGATTTTTCATGAGGGATTATTTTATTTTTTATCTCTGTTTCAATAGGCGATATATATATATTGAACCGGACTGAACTCCAATTTAAGGATTTTACTGCCAAAATTAAAAACTTATTTTTTGTTAAATCTTATTTAATGTTTAAATTTTTATTATTATTTAAAAAGAATACGTGTATCAAAATACACAGGCGTTTATATGTAAAACGGATCATTTTAATGTTTATCGATTTATTTTAAAATAGTTTGCTTTCACTGCTTGCTTTTAATTAATTTAATAGAAAACAGGCAAGCTTACTAATTACATTCCTGTGGCTTTTGTATTGACCATTGTAAACTCATTTTAAAAAGCGGAGATTTGATTTGTATTGTTGTTTTTGATTTGTGTTGTTGTTTTGGATAGAATTCTTAGATTAGATTTAGCTGGAGATTAATATTTGCCCTGTCTTAGGCATAGAATTCAACAACAAGGAAAGGGTTTTATGGGAAATGTAAGAGATACAAATAACCCTGCTAATTTAGAGTAGTTACTTATTAATTATTCTTAACTAGACAAGCTGTTTCTCAAGTGAAAGTTCGTATTCTTATACACACTTGGACTGCAGCCTGTTGTGATCCAGAGTTTTGACAGCAGTTCAGACATTTAAATTCTTCAAGAAAATTTGCTGTTGTTAAATCCTTTTGCTTGCAACAAGATGTCAAATACTGTACATGTTGTCATCATCAGAATGGCATGCTAACTTAAAAAAAGATGGATCCGTCACTTCCAAATCTGCTCCAGTAATGCCATAAACTCTAGAAGAATCCAGAACCTCTTTACATCTACCATTCCATTGTCAAAGAACCTAAAAATGAACTAGAATAATAGTTTGCACTCTACTTGAACAGTACATTACTGTAAGGTAATATTTTCTTTTATTCTTCCCAGGGTAAATTGTTTTTCATTAAATCTCCGCTCAATCTAATTATAAATCTGTATTTATAAGTGATATTTAGCCTTATATTTAATATTTGCTGTGTTTGTGTGTATTTTTTAGAGTGTCTTGGAATCTTAGTTTTAAGATTCCAAGTTTGTTTTCAATTTTTGTTTTATTGGAGAGTGACATGTGAGTTTTTATATTTTTATGCATAACTTTTATAAATGCTTTGGCAGTTGTGTATATTTTAAATGCTTACCTGTAATTCTTTTGGTAGCCCATAACTAACTTTAAATACTGTGTTTACGCTTTGCAAACCACCAAAATCTTTTTGCTGGCAACTTTATTTTCCTAGTTTTCTGCAGGTGGGAATTTCTTTTCTTTGTTGCTTGTGTCCCTGAAAGCGGAAACTAGAATTTTTTTTTGCTTTGTAATTTTATAAGTAGCCAGCAGGAAGATTATATTTATCCCTTTTTAAGTTACAGGTGAGAGAGATATTGACTGATAAAGTATTTAAAGCTTTAATATTTTCATACTCATGTGCACTCTCCAATAGATTTATTTTGTATTTACATATAGCTTAAAATTTATCAGAGCATGTACTCAGAACTTGTATCATAAATTTATTTCTTAATTATAATTATTTGTAATACATTTTCTTTAATTGCTGGGGCAGACATAGCTGGTTTTCTAATGATTTACTTGTCTCCTATTGAGACCTTTAATTATTATTAGTTTTGGCCAACTGTTTGGTTGGGAATTTGCCAGTTTTAATTGTTTGTTTTCATTTCATTTTAAATCAAATTTTTCAGTTGTTCTTAGGGTAAATCAATCACCTTTATTTTAAATGTAATAAAAAATGCAGCTTCTACTGACACATGACATTCGTGGTCCGACACATTTTTTGGACCTTGGAAAGCTCGCTGGTACTGGTTTTGTTGATTTATTTCAAAAACGTATTGTTTAAGTATCTGAAAGTGAAAACCAATGTTTGGGTGAATCCTCTGCTGAATAGAATTTGTTTCCTCCTTTTATAATTCGTTTATTAAAGAATCAGTAGATCTGCCAGAGCATTGCATTTAGTCTTTCTGGTACACACCTGAGCTAATCCTATTTGTTAACTTATAAACTTTTCTTATATGTCTTCTCTTAATAAAATTGTTAAAAATTTATTTAAACTTAATTGGGCTGATGTTTGTCTTTGTGCTTTTTGTCTCAGTTGTCTAAACAATTTTAAGATCTCTTGTTTCTTCCTGAGTTTAGTCGGCACAAACCATCATCATCATCCATTCTGATCACAGTAAAAAAATTTTCCAGACACATAGTGGTCTACTGGCGCCCTCTGCGATCAGAATAGATTGAATGTCTGGGACAATATATTCTATTTTCATCTCTTTAGTATCTACCCATGGAAAGACTGAGTTAAAATGAAAGGTATTATTTATATATATATAATAAAACAATATGACCCATTCATATATATTTATTGTATAGTATAGATATGTTAATTCTATATTGACCAAGGCCATTAAAATTTTTTTTGTTAGCAATGCACATATTTTTCAGTTATGTATAACCTAGGATAATTCATCTGGTCATGTAATATCTTTAGAATTTGTTTTTACGGTATTTTATTTTTTTTGTATCTGGATAAGAATAATATATATGTGTAATACCAGAAACCTAAAAAATCATTTCCAAATGGTTACTATGAAGAAATATTTATTAAAATTATCACAGTATTAGTTATTAGATCCCAGTCAAATATTCATAAAGTTAAGAGCTTCATAAATATAGTGGTGCTAGTGGGTTATTTAAAATGTTTTATCACTGAATAAAAAAGATTATTTTAAGATGTAATTTGTACTTAATTATTTGTTAAAAGAATAATGTAATTTAAAGAAACACATATATTATAGTTTTAAAAAAACTTTTTTTGACTTAAGGAGTTAGATTTTATTTTCCAAATAACGGATTTATGATCTTTGAATTATTTGCCTATTAACTCTTTCCCCGCCTCTTACGAGGCTCCTCGTCGACATCTGACATCACTCTAACTCAGCCAGTTTTTATACGAAAATATTCGTTAAACACGTATTGAATTCGTTTTTAAAAGTTCTGTAAGATGGTGCCATCTTCCGATTTATTTTACAAGTAAAAAATAAAAAAAAATGCATTTAAACCTAAACAAAGAAGGAACATTATTTGTGATTGGTTCTTAGCATGCTCTCAGCCGAAAAAGACATTCTGATTGGCTGGAAAGAACAAAGAAACTGCCTGATCAAAGAAAATAAAGAAAAACGCTGAGATTTTCATTTCGAATACGATTTAAATTATTATAAAATTATATTTATGGAAATTAAAAATTATTTTCAGAGAGAATAATAAAAAAACAAAATTATTTTCGAAAAATATTGAAGATTTTAGTAAAAATATTGAAGATGTAGTAAAAAGAAATATTTACTTTTCTATAACGTAAAAGTCGATCTTTTTGTTTATATTATAGCTTTTATGTTGCCGATATTGAATATTTTAGAATAAATAAATAGCAATTTATTTTTGAAAGAACTTTCGTTCTCTTCATAACCTGAAAAATTAATAATATACTTTTTATAAACGTATCTGAGTTGAATTTAATATTATAGGCGAATATGTTTTAACAATAGGCTTTGTCTTCAGTTTGTGAGTTGGCCAATTAAAAGATTTGATTTTTATCTGATACAACCAATAATAAAATTAGCGGTTAAAATGTTAATAAGTTAAATTGTTGTGATTAGGTATTATTTAGCTATATAAAAAAGGTGATCCTTGTCTTCAAGTTATAAAATTCATCTTAAATATATTAAAATATATATATTATTCAGTATATAAGGTTCATAAATCAACAAAAAAGCTTATGTGGCGAAATAGCTATTATTCCTCTTATTGATTTTTTTTATTGGTAATATATACAATATGAACTAATTAATTTATTTAAAATGTCTGACTTTGTTTATCTATTTATTTTTTCTTTAAGACTTCACCACTTATCTACATTCCTGGTCACATTATATTGCTTGATTCTTTTTTATTAATTTATTTGCTTTACCATGGAAATCTTTAAATACTATATTGATTACTTGTTAGAACTTAATTAATAGTTCCATTTTGAATATGAAAGAATTAAGATATTATAATAAATTATTTATATTTATTGTTCAAAATATAATCGAAATAAAAAAATGTTGCCTTTGTTTTTGAATTATATTTAACGAGTAATTTTAAGTCTTATTAATATAATTTAATATTAATTTTTGAAGTTAGATAGTTATAATTTACAAATACTAAACTTTAATTTATTCCACTTTTTTTTCATTAAAATTTTTGCTTTTTAATTGTGTGATATTTTACATAAGAGCTAGCTTTCAAACAGTATGTAATGTTACATTATATGTATATATATTTAAGACTATAACCTTAATACTATGCACCTGGAGCATCAAATTTGCCACTAGAGGGACCCCTTCAAATCTTCAACACAAGATTTGCAGAGGTCCCTCTAGTGGCAAATTGAATGCTCAATATGCATAGTATTAAGGTTATAGCTTTAAATATATATGTACTTATGTGCTGACTATGACTATATGCTTAATTAATTAATTAATAATTATTATATTGATATTACCTTTATAAATATTGTGGTTTTCAAACTGTATAAATTTTTTCAAGCATATATTTACACATATGACATCCAAAAATGCACATATATTTATATATAAAAAATATGGAAAAAATACTCACGACTCAGTTTCTAGTTTGAATATTCTCACTAAAGTATATGCTGTCGTTAGCAATATTGGTAATCCTAAAAATTCAATAAATTTTTTTATTAATATCATTAATTGAAAAAAAAGTTTAAAAAATATTTGATTTATTATCATAAAATAATTAATATATTTAAAAAGCAATACAAATGTATAAGTGAAATTTGTGTTTTATTTAACTTGCATGATAAACTCGACCACTGACTGCATCTATTGCTAAGACATATTAATATGACTCTCGTTTATTGAAGATTAACAATAAATAATTATAAAGAATGCCCAAATAAAAACAAAACTTTGCTGCATGATACCATGTTTTCTGAAAGTGTAAATACTGATTAAGCATTAAAAAGATATTTTATTTACTTTCTTTTTCCACATTTATAGCACACTACTTTAAACTGTTATTTAGGATCACACTTTTTATGCCTTAGTCATATGCACACATTTATTATTGCTGCAGAGTCATGTTTAGTATAACAATATAATTCTCATTTAGTGCCATACACATCAATTCTATTAAAAATGTATTATATTGTTGTTGTTTTTTTTTTCCAAAACCTCTAGATTGAAATGATCTGATTAGAATAGATTTAACAATATGAGAATTAGTTACATTGTAACTGCATTTGATCCAGGAGATTATTAATTAAAGCAGACAAAAAAGGTAAAATCAATAGTAATAATAGTAAAAGTGATTAAACAAAGAATTACTGCAGACAAAAAAAATAGAAATTTAATTTCAATTTAATTATAAATTATCAGTGTTCATAATGTTGAACTTCATCTCATTAAAATTTAAATAAAAGCAATACTTATAAATATTTTAGAATGACAAAATTGTTTTTATTGGTACAAATCTCATAACCAAATAAAATTTATTTAATAATATTGACATTTAAAAGTTTTTTTTTTTTTTGGGGGGGGGGAGGGAGGAGTAGTCAATGAATAAAAAATGCACGATTTAAATTCAGTATAATGTCTAATTATTTATTTTGAAATACTTAAATGTATATAAAATAAGATCTTTATATTAATAATTCGTTTTCGTGATAGTTCTGTTCATTTATTCATGCAAAAATATGAATTCATCGATTGTCAGAAATGAAACTACATTGTGGACTTGTAGATATAAATATTGATATATAATACAATTTTTTCTTGTAATAGCTGAATAAAATTGGTCTTGCGAGAGCCCATATCACGAAAATTCAATTCTCATAGTAGCTTATCTGATTAAACTTTTTTTTTTTCAAGTGGAGGTGAATTTTGAATAAAAGTAAAAAAAACAAAAAAAACAATCTTTTGATGTAATGTATTATTGTTAAAACTACTGAAGCAAGAAAAGATGGTTTAGCAATTTTATAAAAAAAAATTTAATATTTATAATTACTTTTAGAAAATAAATTATTGACTATAATACACTAATGTAAACTTATCAATTGACTCTATTTCAAATAAATTGGTAAAAAATGTGAGTTCAGTAATTAGAAATAATTTCATATTTATTTCAAAATTTCATCAGATATGAAACAATAAAATTGTCAAAATAGATTTTCAAACTTGTCATGTTACTGAATCATGAAATTCTGTTAAAAGAATATTGCACACATGAGTAATTATATCGGATTTATTTCTTTTAAAAAAAAAACCCAAAACATATGTTTGTTAACAATAATTTTATTATTAGTGTTTATTTATATTAATAAAAAAAGTTTTTCAGTCTGTAATCAATGTATAGATTTAAAAGAAGAGGTCAAACATCACATAAAAATACAATAAATTATTTGTTTATTAAAACTGCAAAGGAAATACATTCATTTATTAATTTTGCTGTCACTTTATAACTTTTTTGGATCACAAACGTTGACAGTTTGGTTATATTTAAATATAGTGAAGGTGAAATAATTTAATCACTTTTTGAGTATAGCTTTCATCCTACATTCATATTCTGCATTTATTAAAAATAGAAAATAAAATAATTATAAAATATTTTATTATTGTTAATATTTATATGTATGCTAATCATGATTTCAATATGTATAAACATAAACATATGTATACTTTCTCATGTGTGTTAGTACTACCTAGTATATCAACACATCTTTAAAAGCCACATTTTTTTTTAAATATGCATGCCTTACGTGAATACTTTTGTAACAATTAATAACATACTCGTTTATAAAGTATATTCATTTTACAAACTCATTTACATTTGACAAATAATGTTCATGAATTGGTGTTTTTATATAATTTATTGTTTAATATTTGAGCTAGGGTGAAGATAGGATCACGTTTTACAGCAGATAAGTGGAGAATCAGTGCGGACATGTTACAATATATATATAATATTGTAATAAAAAATATTAAAATTATTACATATTTTATAAATAAAAAAATAATAAACCACAAAAGTATATTCAGTTAATTTCTTAACCTTCCTCAATGAAAACCCATTTAAATTTAAATTTGCCTAAGTAAACATATTCATGTCATTTCCTAAGGTTCATGAATTTTATTATTATCACACTCTGTTAATTAAAGATGTTTTATTTCTATTTATTAAAATTGCCTCATTTTTTCTTTAAAAAAATTTTCAGATCAAATTGACAGTAAAATTATGTGGGTTTTTTTATTAAAGAAACCATATGCCATTAATAAATGATTATTACACTTATTTTTATACATTTATAAAATAATTGATGCTCTTTTAATTTTTCTTAGAACCATACCCCAACTCAACTATGTATGAAGATTTGCATTTACAAAAAAAATGATACAGAATATTATTTTTACTTGAAAAAGTTATAATTTTTTAAAAGTTATTTATCAATCTATTAGCACTAGGTCAAACTCAAAACAAAACATTACATAAATCACTATATATAGTTTGAATTATAAATTTATTAAACGCACATTGATTATGTAAGTAATATTTACTGAGGCTATAACCTCAATAATATGTGTATAAAATGTGATAGTAGGGACCTACCACAAGCTTACGCTCTTTTCTTCCCCTCTTTTCTTCCATAGCGTAAGCTTGTGGTTAAAACACCTGTAGAGGTCCCTACTATCGCATTTTATATGCATATTATCAAGGTTATAGCCTCAGTAAATATTACTTATATATAGTTTTATAAAAGTTAGAATGAGTATTTTAAACACATGGAATATAATATTGATTTTTATCATTAACTTTATTCTCATTTAAAGTAGTACAGTTTCCTTTTTTAAAATTAACATCAAATACAATCTTCAGTCAATAAAATTATGGTACTTTATGTCAATTTTTTTACAAAAATATTATTTTACAGAAAGTTAGTCATAAAAAAATATGTGTTCCATATGTTTCAAGTAATCAAGGCTAACATTTTCAATATATACATTTAGTGATTTTCAAATTTATTAGCTAAGCACAGAGATCATATGTCATTAAAGGGAAAGGATTTTCACCTTTAATATATGCACTGTTATGATCTTATAATAACTCAATATTATCATGTTCAGTATTGAGGATACTCTCAAACTCAAATACAAGATAGAGACTTTGAAAAGATAAGAGTTTCTGTCTTAACTTAAATCTACATTATAATTATATAGGTCAGTCTGAAGCATATTAGCAAAATGTGAAGATAATTCTCTATTCACTTTTACATCTATTATTTTGTTTCACATATTAATGTTTGCAAAATTTTTCAATTTACTATATGTTAATAGTATGAATTATTAGAAACTATGTAATATTCAAATTTATTCGCTAAATGGAGAGATAATATGTAATAAAAGAGAAAGGCATTTCCACCTTTAATGTATGCACTGTACCAATCTTATAACAGCTCAATAATATCATGCCATCTTTTTAAAAGTGTCCATCTTGTATTTGAGTTTGAGAGTATACTCAGTATTCAACATTACATAAAATTAGTACAGTGCATATACTAATGATCAAAATGCATTCCCTTTAATTACCTATAATCCCTGTGCTTAGGAAATAAATTTGAATATTATATTGTTTCTGATAATTTATAATACTAATATGTAGTAAATTGAAAAACTTTGCAAATGTTAATATGTGGAAGAAAATAGTGGATGTAAAAGTGAATAGAGAAACATCTTCACATTCTCAAACTAAGATCCTTCAGGTTGGCATATATAATTAGAATGCACATTTAAAGATGGCCACAATCTCATGTTTGAGACTATCATTCATATTCAATATGACATCATTGAACTATTATAAAATTTGTACAGCACATATATTAAACATTGAAATCCTTTCTCCTTAATTTCATATGGTGATTTATATACTGGTTCATTTTGTATTCAACCTCATATTAATTGATTGATAATGTTACAAAAATAATTGTATCTTTTTAACAAAAAAGTAGTATTTATATCAAATTTTATCTAAATCAAAGGTTTCATACATAAGTAAATTGAAGTTTAGTCTTGAAAAGACATTGAAGGAGTTTCAATTTTTATATAAACAAAAAAATAATAATTATTTAATATTGGCATTTTTTCTCTGATTATGAAAAAAAACATTTGAGGTTACATTCAATTTTCATCTGGAAAATACTAAGGTTATTCAAGAGACAAAAGACATAAAAAAATAATTACAGCAGCAATTTTAATGAATAAAAGAGAATATGTTTAACTAACAGATAATGTGATAACATTAAAATTTAAACATTTTTGATTATGATATGATGACATTTGCTTCAACTAAATTAGAATTTAAATAGATGTCAGTTGAAAAAGTTAAAAAATTAATTGAAAGTATTTAGTGGTTTTTACAATATTATTACAATAATTATTCTATATTGAATATTTTCCTTTATATATATAAAATAATGAGATATGAACTCTGATTTTCAGGCTCTTTTTAGTTATCCAATCTATCTCATACATCCAATACACATGACCACACACACACACACACACACACACACACACACACATATATATATAAGGAGAAATGATTTTCAATATATGTATTTCATATTGAAGTGAGTTTGAAAGTCTAAGTCAAATTCCCTATAATTATATATAAATTTCAGACATATAAAGTATACCTGTATTTAAATATTACAGATTCAGCCTGTATCTAGCCCATCACTCTTCTGTGTGTTTGAATGGACAAGGAGCCAGAATGACTTAAAGTCAATATGGGCATGACAATAATATTGGCATCATTAAGGAATTTGAGCATTTCATCATTAGATTTTCAATAATATGGATGGCTGGAGAGATTAAAGCCTGTCCATTAAAGTTTGAAGATTTGCCATCATAATATAAATCGAGCACTGATTATATATATATATATATATATATGGAGATGATGATCAGGACCAACTGATGAGTGCTGGTTCAGCATGAAATAGATATATTGAAGATAATTTCTTTTATTCAAATGTGTGTAGCATGTGTATTGGTTGCATGAAATAGATTGGATAGTTGAAGGGAGCTTCAAAGTTTGACATCAATTCACCTATAATTATTTCTAAACTTCAGGGATATAAGGTATATCTATATTTATATATATATTGTAACCGGACCCATACAACCCTTCTATTACTTCATTTGTAACAATTTCCTGATGAGCATGTTGCCGGAAAGAACTATCGATTGGCATTCCCTAATGCAGATGTTAACCCTCCCCCTACAACAATATTTCCTGCTCATCAGAGGATGTAGCACCATAGATACTGGAAGCATCTAGACATTTCTATGTTTGGTTTTCCAAACGGTGTCACTAGAGTTCCATCTCACTACAACCTGACTTACCTAGGTCTAGTTATGCCAGATATAGCTCAGGAGGCATGAGATTCTCATGAACAAGTGCACTGAATGACGAGTGATGCAATATAAAAACAAAATAGAATTGAACAACTGGATAACTAAGATTAATTTTAAGTAACAATAATTTTATTTAATAACAGATTTAAATAAATGTCTATCAAACAAAGTATTTCATTGACAGTCCATTTTGTTTCTTCGACCTACTTCCAATAATATTTTAGATGGCTTAGAAAATGTAATCTGTTGAGAGTATAATAAAGTCCTTCTCTCAACAGTTCTTTAACAGTTTACATCTTTAATCATTTAATTAGTTCACAGAGAAGAGTGTGATATATTAAGAAAACAGAGAGAATAATGAAGACAACTAATAGCACTTATTTCAGAGTTCCACTTAACTGTGATTTGTATTATTTTAGATAGTAGTCACATGTAATGTGGTTTAAATTATTCTTGTATGAATACATCCTTTACAGACATAATAATGAATATAACTAATAGCACTGTATTTAATTCAGTTCCACTTAATTTTGATTTGTAGTATTTTAGATAGTAGTCACATGTAATGTGGTTTAATTATTATTGTATGTAGATATCCTTTACAGATATAATAATGGATATAACTAATAG
Source organism: Epiperipatus broadwayi (assembly GCA_028023455.1). Classification (NCBI taxonomy): domain Eukaryota; kingdom Metazoa; phylum Onychophora; class Udeonychophora; order Euonychophora; family Peripatidae; genus Epiperipatus; species Epiperipatus broadwayi. The sequence goes on from JAQFVV010007646.1 coordinate 36,421, forward strand.
CATGGTATTTAATTCAGAGTTCCACTTAATTTTGATTTGTAGTATTTTAGATAGTAGTCACATGTAATGTGGTTTAATTATTCTTGTATGTAGATATCCTTTACAGATATAATAATGAATATAACTAATAGCATTGTATTTAATTCAGAGTTCCACTAAATTTTGATTTGTAGTATTTTAGATAGTAGTCACATGTAATGTGGTTTAATTATTATTGTATGTAGATATCCTTTACAGATATAATAATGAATATAACTGCTAGCATTTTATTTATTAGCCAGTTAGAGTTATATGTAATAGCTCCATATTTCTGACTCTTCTAGGTATACTTATTTGTATATTAGTAATATAAATCATACAAGTAATCATGTTTAGTTTTTCTTAATTCAAATATATCTGCAAATGAGAAGTCAATCCTTATTAAAAATGCCTTTTGATTATAGATGTTTTTTTTTTATATTTATCATTAATGAAATGCATTTTCACATAATTCATTATAAGAAAGATATTCGTTTTTTTTTTCTATTTCTATAAACATGTATAAATATTGAATAAAATACCCTTTGATTATTGACATTTATGACATATAGCATTTACAATTTATTATCAACAAAACATATTTTTACACAGCTATTTTTATTAATAATAATTTTTTTATATATATTTATAATGAAGACGTTTTGTTTGTCTTTTAAAAACACATATAATTTTAGTTTCATTTATAATAAACGTATTTTCATATAGCTACATTTATTCATAATTTTAGTTTAAGAAAGACACTTTGTCTTGTTTTATAAACACATAAATATTGAATATCTTGTAAAATCATTACTTTCATTTTTATCCAGTTGTTTCCTTCATATCCATGATGTGACTACATTAAAAAGGGGGCATTGATTTCAGTTGAATGGCATAATTTACTTTGTATGATGTTTATCCAGGCAAATCACATGGCTTGAGAGGAAGAGATGAAGCTGTTGGTTTAGCCTTCCATCATTATAATTGCCATAATAATGTTTTCCTTTTCCATTATTAATAATGGTTCTTTAACTGTTCTTAATATCTTTTTAAAAGAAAATCTTTTTTCAAAATTCTTCTTTAACATCTACTTGAAAAATATCTCTTTGAAAAAAAAATAACTCTTTAAAAAACTTTCTTTAGAATCTCCTAAAAATCTCTTTGAAAAAACTTTTTAAAAAATCTGCTCTGAACTTGCAACTCGACTATATATATTCTGATTCTTGGATTGATTAAGCAGCCTTTCCCACTGTACCTGCTTTGCATACCGCTCTCATTTAAGCCCGAGTGCTTTTTTCCTTCTTAACAATTGGACAATCCTTTTCATGGCAAAGATAAGAAATCATAAGGATAAAGCTATGTTTTCCAAATTAATAAGACTGCCTCAAGCTGTTATCACAATTTATTTGAAAACATCGTTCCAAAAATTAAAAATGTAATCTTTTTAATAAATGCCAGCTTTTATTAGATACGAGTGATATATTTAAATTATATCGTAATCCAAAACTATAAAATCAATAATGATTTATCTTTATTATTTTCTTTTCTCAATTATAGAAAATAATGATTTTCTTGTAAAGTCATAAATTAAACTTTTTGCTTTATTTCTTTTTTAATTTGATCAAATCATGCTAGTCTTTGTAAATGGGGGGGGGTCTTTTGAATATATATACACATGGAACAGTATATCTGTTTCAATATATACATATATTGAGATGGATATTTGAGCTCTCTAAAATAAAGTAATAAATATATCCTATATTTTTATTGGCTTATTACAAAAATAATAATATATTGTTAATGTTTTGTATCTTTTAAAGCAAAATTACAATATTTCAAGATATTATATTATATATTTATAGCATGTAAAATGTTTATATCAATTTTAAGAATTGCAGGTTTTTTACTGAATTTTAAATCAATGCACATGCATAAAGTTAACTTTTAAATGGGTCAATGCAATGATAAAATAAATAATATTACAGACATGTGAACATTGTATTTAAAATAAATTAATAAAGCAATATTTATATTTATTTATATGCAGTATTAATATGATTTACAAGAGTAACATAACATACAACAGAATATTTGAATGTCTGTGCATGAATGCTTACTTTATGTTTCAGCTATTTTAAATTTAAAGGGGTACTATTTTAAAAGATTTAGGTAAAATTATTATTTTAATAAAATGCAATCTATTGTGAGAACAATAATAAATGAACAAATAAAATTATTTAATTTAATATTTGTAACATTAAATATTACATTTTGATATTATAATCTGTATATTTCAGTTTATTGAAGTATGTGATGCTTATTTGAATATATTTTTAAAACGTTATTTGTAATTTCAAAATAATATTTTTATAATGGATGCTATAATATCTTCAAAGTCTTTAGTATTATCTGCCAATATTTCTACATCTGTGGAAACGGTAGAAAATTTTAGTGTAAAATGATCAAAGAGTAAAGATGATAATTAAGTTAGTCATGATTAAAACCTATAAATATAAGTGTGGGATATTTGTTTCTTTCATTGTTATTTATTTTTTGAATAAAATATATAAGGTAAATATTTAAATTTAGCATGTCGGATCATTGTTGTTTTTGAAGCTGAAGTGATAGACTTTTTACAAATTGTTTACCCTTTGTGAAAAGGCATCTCAAACTTGTCCAAAATGATTAACAAAAATCTGAAACATCATAATAAGTTAAAAATGTATGAATAAATCAAATTTAAATGTTTTTTGAAAGTTAAATCTACCAAACTACTCAAAGAATTCTAATACTTCAATTACTCAATATATGCAAATAATTAAGAACAATTATCATAAAAACATCTTCATACTGGATAACTTGTTCTGGAAAAAAAATATTTAAATCAGTGGAATTGTTTATTAAATATTTTCATAAAGAAAAATATCATTCTTTGTCAAATTTACCTTGGGTAAAATGATTATTTATCTGCTAAAACACATTTTGACAGGGAGAAAAACTTTCTTTCAACATTACTTATTGTTTATATTACTGCCCTAATGGATTTATCCAAAAAAATGTAAAATGTTGTCATCATTTTCATTAGCTAATAGAATAATCCCTTACATAAATCTTTGAGATTTCCATCATGGAAGTGCTGCAGAATATAAATCAATTTCTCTCCATTTAAAAACCTCCACTTGAATAAAATATCTAAAATGTGTATTTGTGAAATATAAAAAAACAATTAAAACTTTGAAAGAATTTTAGATAATAGAATTGTTTATATATTATTATTATCTATTTTTTTTGTTCTCAATAAAATAAGTTTTCAGAATAAAAAAAATGAGCAAACAGGCATGTATAGATAACATAAGATTGATACCATAGGTATATGTATAAAAAAGGTTTGGAGAGAAAGAGGTTGTTACTAAAATTTATAATTATTGATAGTTAAAAATATGTTTGTTACATATATTTTCTATGTTAAATAGATCTTTAAAATAAATTGCTAGTTTTTTTGTTATGTTTAACAAATATAATGTAAGGCTATGTTTATTACTATGGCCTTATGTTATTTGAAAGCATTAAAATGATGCAAGTTACTTTTATGTTGAATAATTATAGGTACCTAAGAGTTTATAAAAAAAAAATATGTATAGAATTAGATTATTTATGTGGTGATGACTTTTATGTAGCTCTCTCTAATTTTTTTTTATTAGAGAGGGACTCCTAACTGCTTACATTGTAATTTTATTCATATTTTTTCTGGATAAATATATTTTATAATGTTACATGTATCTTTACTAAGTATACTTTTATCTCCAAGGCCATGAAGTTTTGATGTATCATTGTATAATTATACAATATTTTTAATATGTAAAAGGCATGTAATTGGTAATGTCACATGTAGATAAATATGGGTCAAGCATTATATTCCTGCAGTTTTAGATATAGGATAAATATTTTATTATATATTTTAAAGAAATCAATAAAGTTTATACAAAAAATATACATATTTTGAAAGATTTATTATATGATAATCAAAAAAAGTCATGGAAGACATTGTTTTTATTAATTGCTTAATAATTAGTTAATACTGAAGTTTATTTACTATTCACATAACAAGCTTCTTTAATGAATTGCTTGTCCAACAACATATAGAGATACATGAACATGCTTTTATTAAAATTAAGAAAAACTACTATATTTAAAAGGCATTCAAAATCTTTTAGAATATAGAATTTGATGAGAAGTTACTTTATTGTTGTTAAATTTTTATTTGTAATAAGTTGATTGTATATGTATTAAATTATTTTGAATTTCAACTTTCATATTTCCATACTCATCTTTAATTGGTAATTTATGGTCATGTGATATAATATTACGTTTATTTAAAGGTACACTGATTTTTTAGAAGAAATGCCATTGATATTAATCGCTAATCCTAACACTTACAATTTAAATATTAACGTTTAGTTACTGAAAGATATGGTTTGGATAAAATAAAATTTACTTTGTTATCCATCTATATTTTAAGATGTGAAATTAAATAAAAAAATTCTTAATCTTATTTATTGAATTTAAATATTTAAAACCTTGAGGTAACATTAGATTTGATATCATTATGATTTCAAACTTAGAGTATCCACTGAACATAAATATTATTAAACTTGTTTAGTCTCGTCGGCATTAAAACAGTTATATTTATTTTTATCACCCTGAGATATTATTTATTAATACACATAAATATTTTCTTTACATTAAAATAATGATTCGCTTAGTACTGGTTAAGTTAAGGTCGTGTATATAATAATATTTTATTTATATCCCGAACACGAGAAAATCTTCGATATTATATATATACAGAAATTAAAGTGATAAAAAACCTTCAAAATACTTTCAATATTATTTTTTACACATAATCATAAGATAAAAAAGAAATCAAGTTAGTCTCTGCAGAATACATGTTTAAAGTTCAACCATCTTTTTCCAATGCTTTCAATGAAATCGATCTCATTTGTAATAAATAATCTTAATTTCTTATTTAAATTCTATTAATACGTTCCATTTAATATTCCAGTTTCAATTTTTTGTTTAACAATTTTACTTTAATAATATCTATCAGACTTTCTCATACATAAGATAGAATTTTATGACGCATTTTTTTGTCTCCAAAAAAAAATACTGCACAATCAAATCATTACATAAATGTATATATTTGAAAATTGTAATAAATCCTCAGTGCATAATCGAAATTATTTTTATCTAGAACAAAATATATAGCAATTTCTGCAGAGTATATCATATGCTTTGGATTTAATCTTTTTATTCACTTGTCAAAAGAAAAGTCAGATTCCATACTAAAAGAACATTTTCATTTTTCAATTGAATACAATTAGTTTGAATTTGTATATATATATGAGAGTATGCAAGAAATTAGAGAACAAAATAAAAATACTTTCAATTTTACTAATGTACATTGTAATACTATATTATAATGAATGTTTACTAAATGCAATAAAAAATAAATTTATATATGTATTCAAAGAAAGAGAGAGAGGGAGATACTGTAACCGAGGAGGGAGAAAAGAATTTTAAAAAACTAAATTTGCATTAATTATCTTGCTTATTGTTTAATAATATATTTATTTTTAACTTTGAATAAAGTGAGGGAGTGAAAGAAAGAATGTTATTATTTTGAGTAATAAAGTGGAATAATAATTTAGCATTATCAAATTTTCACATGACTACCTTTTATAGTTTATACTTAAGTTATCTTAAGTGATTTAGTTTCTTTTTTTATTATTTTCGTCCGCTTTCTTGCAAGTTATTTTTTAATCTTCTTTAAACAGAAAAAAAAAAAAACTTATAAAGAAAATATACATTAAAATAATTATTTTGAATGAATGGTTATAAACAAATAAATTCTTTGCTGGTTGAAGCATTTTTTAGATCAGCTTATTCTTTTGCCCTACTTTTAACCTATATATGTGTAATACATTTATTATGAACAAAATAATTAAAAAATCATGTACACTGTGATGGAATCTACTGAGTATTGCACCAGAATGAGGTGCATCTAAATACGGTCGATTCTAGGGTTTCAGGTAGGTTGCCAAAAATAACGTGTCGAAGTAACTAGCCAATGATCATATCTATTTCCAATGAGCTAGCTCTAGGTTTACACATTAAATCCAGACACAATTTAGGCAAGTTCATCCATATCTTGCCCTCTTTCGGATTCCACATATGCCTCAGAATTTGAACCCAGGAAGAATGTTGCAATCGGCTATCTTCAAGAATGAATTTATCATAGGTTTCAATCAAGTAGGATATTACTGCATTATAATGTATAAAACAATGCGTGTGTGCATATGCATGGTGGTGGATTGATGAGTAGGTTAAGAAATAAGTTTGATAAACTAAAGACCATTTAATGAGAATCAAGTTGACATTGTTTCTTTACAAATGAGATAAAACTTGGAAAACTCTTTTAACAAGTAAAAAATAATAATTGTATGCATGTGTGTATCAAGTATGCACTCCTATCATATTAACAATTAAATATATTCATTACACCAACTCTTCTCATGATAGGCATACATGAACAGATACTTATTATATACAAAGTAAGTAAAAGCCATCAATTTTCTTTAAGATTCGAATATTCGATTTTCCGATGTTGTATTAAATAACTTCTACCTTATTTTAAAATATTACAAAGACGATGGAAATGAATTAGGCTTGTTTTTATACTGTCCTTGGCTTCTGTTTTCCAGAATACTAGCATCTTATTTCCTGTTTCTATTGTTTTGTGAACTTTACTGTTGCATGTACTACATTAATTAGAAGCAAAATAAAATTACAAAGTAGAATTATGTTTTCATCTTCCAAATTTGGTTATGTAGTGACTGGTTTGACATTAGGTCATAACAATGCTTACTTAGTCCAAGTCTTTTAACATAATGTACAATATACTGACATTGAAATCATTGTTTACTTACATATATATTAATAGGATTATTTTTTTTTAATTGGGGTTTTCATCTTTCTAATAGATGAGTAAAATTGATTTATCTTGATACTTTTTCAATATAGTTTAAAATACATGTTTGTTGCATATATATATATAAGTGTGGGTTTAGTTACTTTACAAGTGAAAAGTATGTTTAATCATCTATTAACTAAAGTTAAAAACATGAGCTAGATTTAATGGTGAAAGTAGCAAAAGTTAGATTGTAAGCTACCCATACAACACATTATGAGAATTAAAACAGGCAAAACTGACTATATGTATTGTCACACACAGCAAGCTAGAGTAATCAATGGATGCCAGAAGACGTGCATAAAATCTTCATCTAGTGCCTACTCATCCAATATCCCCAGACTAGTTTCTGGCTTGTGGCCTTCGTCAGTGAGGAGCCTTGGATCTAAGAGCACTGCACTTATATATTAGCATCTAATGCAACCCTCCAGCAGCCACATTTTATCTCCACTTAACTACAAAATAGTCTTAAATTGAAAACACCTTAATATTTTCAATTTAAGCCCATCAGCTTATATAGTCATATAGGTCTGAACTCAGTTCAGTACTATACATTTTGGGGCCTTTGGTTCTTTAATAACCATAGCCACCACTATCCTATTAGGCAGGATTGGTTTTAAGCCAATAAACATCACATGATCACCATTTCTTATGCTTGCTTATAACTGTTATTAATACAGGCAAATCTCACTATATGTATTGCCATACACAGCAAGCTAGAGTAGTGCTCTTAAATCCAAGGCTCCTCACTGATGAAGGCCACAAGCCAGAAACTAACCTGGGGATATTGGATAAGTAGGCACTAGATGGGGATTTTATGCACAGGCATTCTGGAATCCATTGATTACTCTAGCTTGCTGTGTGTGGCAATATGTATAGTGAATTTTGCCTGTTTTAATAAGAGTTATAAGAGTTTTTTGCTCAAATTAACACAATTATCATTGTGAAGTTAGCATTTACTTTTAAGACAGAGTTTAAAATATAGAATTTAGAATATTTCTTTGCATTCACTACTATTGAAATTTTGTAGTTAACTATGTTAAAGAAAAAAATGTTTGTGATCTTGGCACAATAATATTTTAATATATATATGACTTTAAAATTAAATTTTATACTTAATAAAACTAGAGTTGATTTATTGTGTAAAATTCTTCAGGAAATTATAACTCCAAGTATTTACTTGTTCTGGAGTCAACCATGCTTATTTCAGGAGCAGATATCTTTAAACTACTAATAGAAGAAAGTTGATTTGATGATGATTCTTACTGACTTATTATTCTAATTACTTAGATGCCTAGAGATATTGGTGATAAAAATATTAAAATTATAAAACAACAGAATCAGTCAAAAACACAAAGGAGAGGCTACTCATATTTTATAAAGATGAAAGACTTTTTTAACATATGCTGCATTAACCTGACCAATTTTCACTATTTTTCTGACAGTTTTCTTTGTTCTCACTAGATTTAATAGATTTAAGCTTTCAGCATTCATCACTAGATTTAATAGATTTAAGCTTTCAACATTCATTTTGTTATTACATCTTTATTATTTACCAGAATATAATAAATTTGACCTCATTTGATAGATATTTTTGTTTAGAAATTAAATAAATTAAAAAAATCACATTTGAATTTGGTAATTATTTAAAAAAATATATATTTATTCAAAACAAAATGTAATCACATCATCAAATTTTAGATGGAGTCAATTCAATTTATAAAATGAATGAAATCTTCCTTGTTTCAAATTTGATTTACAAACCGAAACAAAACTTTTTAAATAACTACTAAATCTATAAAATTATGGTTTAATAGAAGGGTATGAGCACAGACTATCACGTGACCCACCACTATCCACACTATCTCATAACACTGATACACCTGAACACACATATGTCGAAAAGATAAATAATCACCAATATACATATTTCATACTAAACCAGCAATCATCAGTTGGTCCAGATTACCATCTCTACACATATATGCTACAAGTGCTCAGATATATATTAAGATAGCAAATCATCCTACTTTAATGGACAGGCTTCAATGTACTCCACACTCCAACTCTTCAACTGTCCATCCAATTGAAAATATGATGATGGAACTCCATCATCATATTTTCAATTGGATGGACAGTTGAAGAGTTGGAGTGTGGAGTACATTGAAGCCTGTCCATTAAAGTAGGATGATTTGCTATCTTAATATATATCTGAGCACTTGTAGCATATATGTGTAGAGATGGTAATCTGGACCAACTGATGATTGCTGGTTTAGCATGAAATACGTATATTGGTGATTATTTATCTTTTCGACATATGTGTGTTTGGGTGTATCAGTGTTATAAGATAGTGTGGATAGTGGTGGGTCACATGAAAGTCTGTGCTCATACCCTGTCTATTACATATATAGACACAGGTATATATATATATATATAAGCCTGTGTATTTCATCAATTATGGTTTAAAAGTTTTTTAATTTTTTTCATAATTTTTATGATATTGCTAAATATAAAACCAACCAGGTGAATGACCTCATTTTTTAGATAGCAGTGTTTCCTGTGATTGTAATCTCTATATTAACAATATTTAGAAAAAATATTGTTTTTTATTTAAAAATATAACATTTATGTAAAAAATGAATATGTAAATATACTTACTTTTCATTTTTAATAATTATTACATAATTAGTTTACCAATATAATCATAAACTTTCCAAAAAATGAAATTTTTACTCCACCTTAAGATTTTCTCGAAGTGAACACACAAGGTTTGTGATTGCAAAATATATAAAGGGTATTCATCATCAGCAGAGCTTGTGATTGTTTGTTGGACTGCCTCTAGTCATTTACAGACCATCTATTGACTTTTTTTTGTATTTAAAAGATTAGAAAATAAATATATATGAATTTTAAAGCTGTAAAAACAAAAAGCTTTGCAAAAGTTTTATCATAGTGTAAAAAATGCAAATTTAAAAAATAAAAAAACTGTCACTCTGAAAGTAAATAAGGTTAATTTATTTTTCATATGATAAAACCAAAATATGTTATATATAATCTATTTTATTGTTTTGTTTTTTATTTTGTTAAATAATTACTTCTAAATAATTTATATGTCATTTATGTTTTATTTAAATATAGTAGATTTTTTTTAAAAAGTCAAAAGGTATTTATATGAAGGAGGCAATAAAATGGAAATGTCTTTTGTTAATATTGTTATTGTCCTTTTTTTTTCTTCTTCTTACTATTATTCTTATTTGTAATAGCAACTTCAATTTTAATATTGCAAAAAAAATGTTTTCATTATATGAAATTTTATTTTATAACAATATGTAACAAATACTTTGATTTGTTGACAATAAATATTATTAAAACTTATCTATTATATATATAAATATTTATTAATCAAAATATACTTATATATCCATGACAACAATAATTTTGAATATTTATGACTCTTATTTCAGTTTACTAGCCATTTATTTTTATTTGCAAAGTTGACATTTTATTTATTACACCAATTTTGTTCATTAACCCTTTCAACGATTATTATTTAATTGGCCGAATGAGTTAAAAATCAAAACTTGTAATTGGCCAACTCACAACTTTAACAAAATCTATTGTTAAAATAGATCACTTTTAATAATATAAATACGTTAGTTTCGTTTGTAAAAAGTATATTACTGAATTCTCAGATTATGAAAGCAAACGAAAGTCTTTTCAAAAATAAAATTTGATTTATAATTTAAAAAATATTCAATTGCGGTGAAATAAAAGTAACCGCTATTCAACCAACCAAAAAAGATTGCTGACGCAATCTTTTTTTTTTTCACTTTAATGTTACGATCAATATGTAGCAATAAATAAATAATTCTTGGTAATATCTTAACTATTTTTCTAAAATAATTTGATTTTTAGTATTATTTTATCAATAATAATTTGTAATTCAATTCAAATATTGTTTAAAATGTTGTAACCATTCGTTTATCATTTTTGTAATAAAAATCAAAATGAACGTAACTTTTTACTTTTTGGCAGCCATTTCCCTTTCTGACAGAAGTGGGACAGCCAATAAGATTCAAGAAAAGTTGGTGAGGCGGCGGTGCTTTGGTTTTGTTTGACATATATGGTCATTTTTATTGATTTTTTACTTCTAAAATAACTCTGAAGAGGGCACCATCTTACAGAACTTTTGATTTTCTTTCGAATGACATATCATATGTATATGTGCAATAAAAAGTAGCCGATTTAGAGTGACGTCAAATCTTCTCATTTTTAGACGAGTCATGCATTATAAGCGTTAATAAACTGTTGGCAAAATCCGTAAAAAAATACAAAATAATGAAAGCAAGTCATGTGTCACATGACTTATATAGCTTACATTATCAATATGTAACAAAATGAGAATGTATTTATTTTAATAAACACAAACTAATTAAAATAAAAATTAAAAGATAAAAAATTGACTAATACATTTAATAAAAACAACTTTTAACCTATCCATTTATCTTTATGCTCAAATAGTGTGGAATATTTCTAGCAACTAAATTTGTGTTTTTTCCCTCTGATGAAAATTTTGTTCATCTTTTTTTTTTACAGCTTTAATATTCCCGTATATTTATTTTCTATTATTTTAGTTACAAAAAAATCAAAATATGGCAGGAAAAATTGATTAATCGGTATTACAAAGTAACTTTAACCCTAGTTTGACAAGTAGACATTGTTTATTCATCAATCACAAACATTGCTGAATGCATTTTCATGAAATATTATTGTCGAGAAAATATTATGATGGTCTAAAAAGTTGATTTTTTGAAAAGTTTATGCTTATATTTGTATCATAATTGTTGAATAATTATAAAAATCAAAAACAAATATTATTACTTCTTTATTTTTTACAGAAATGTTTTACTTTTAAATATAAAAGAATATTTTCTTTTAAAAATTGTTATTATAGAGATTACTGTCAGAAAAAAACACAGCTTTGTAGAAATGAGGTCACTCATCATATTGTTATAATATTCAGTGATATCACAAAAAATACAAAAAAAATTCTAAACTTTTAAAGAATAGATGTATTAAAAAATCATTCAGATTTTTAAATCAAACTTGAAACAAAAAAGATTCCATTCATTTTGAAAATTGAATCAGCTCTACCTGAAATTTGATGATCTGACAGCATTTTGTTTTTATTAAAATATAATTTTTAAAATAATTCTGGAAATCAAATGTGATTTTTTTAAAATTATTTAATTTTAAAATAAAAATATTAAATGATGTCAAATTTATTATAATCTGATTAATAATAATGATTTAATATCAAAATGAAAGTTGAAAGCTTAAATCTAGAGAGAACAAAGAAATGTGTCAGAGTACAAATGGGTTAATGAAATAAATTTAATTTCTTGTATAAATACACATCTATATTTTAGATACAATTACTATTAAAATCTTTTTGAAAATGATAATTCATTAAACAATATTTCATTTTATCATATGAATGCCACATAAAACTGGCATACATTTCACAAGGCAATTTAATATTTTTATTTATTGATATATATTTAAATGTAACAAATACATAAAAAATACATGATCATTTGAAATGTTAATATTTCCTCATTATATTTCTTCAATATAAAAAAATAATTACTTTTAGGAGATTCTACAAAAATAATGACTTTCAGCATAAAATAAATTTTAGAGGTTTTAAAACTCATTTATTTTAATTAAAAAATTAAATATTGTAAATTATAAAAAATAATAAACATCAATCTTTATTCTTTTTGATTTTTTTAAATTGAAAATGGAGAAATACAATAAACATCATATATTATATTTTTAGCTTCCTGGTTAGATTTTATTGATATTTATAATCAGTTCTTCCTATTATTATATAAGGCTACAGAAAGGAGTTTGCTATTAACTGAAAGGAGACCCTTTGATTCCTCTTGGACACCTTAAAGAAAATGAGCAGGGCAAATTCTTAATGTCCACTCCATATATTCTTGTCATTGCAGCTGTTATTACTATGTGATTATTCATATAGTATATGAACATGGATGAGCTGCTCACCAACATGGATTAGTCAGCATGGTGAGTTTATTGGTTTTTACCTCTGAGTTTAAGATTGAGAAACACCATGATCTTTCTTCTCAGTTGCCTGATAATGCAGAATGAATGTTTGTGTAAATGATAAATATTTTTCCAATACATATATACAATTATGACAGACAAAAATCAATCATGGCTCTTATTCCCATGAGGCTGTAAAGTCACCAACCAAGGCAGCAGTTGGTGGCTGAAGGCAGACAGTGCTAAGAATCCCCTGATTGCAGACCCAGGTTGCCATTTGATGATGAATTTTTATTTAGGTACTTACATGTGCCGATCCCTTTCAAGTAAAGGAAGATTGCAAGAATTAGAAAAAGAACTGATTTATATTACATGGGACATTATTGGACTTTTGATGTTAGAAGAAAAGGTAAAGAGACAATTGATTTAAAAAGTGGACATGTACTCTACTATAAAGGCACAAATATTGGAAATACAAATGGAGTAGGATTCATTATAAATAAAAAGTGGAAGAACAACACTGTGGAGATTGATGGTGTATCGGACAGAGTGGCAAGATTAGTTATACAACTTAATAGCAGATATCAAATGTAGATAATTCAGGTTTATGCCCCAACAAGTTCTCATAGTGATGAAGGAGTAGAAGATTTTTATATGGATGTACAAAAGGCTTTTGATCAGAGTAAACAACATTGTAAAATTGTTATGGGAGACTTTCATTCTAGAAATGGTAAACAAATAAAAGATGAAAGTTCTGTAGGTAATTTTGGTTATGGTAATAGAAATGAGAGAGGAAATAGACTTGTGTAGTTTGCAAAAAAAAAGAAAAACTTTATATTATAAATTCTTATTTAGAGAAAAACTTTATATTATAAATTCTTATTTAGAGAAAAACTTTATATTATAAATTCTTATTTAGAGAAAAATGTTAAAAGGAAATGGACATGGAAGCATCCAAATGAAGGTACAACAGAATTGGATTATATTTTGACTAACAGAAAATACATATTTCAAGATTGTAATGTTCTTAATAAATTTAACACAGGAAATGATCATTGTTTAGTAAGGGGTAAGATACGTGTTAATACAAAATGAGAGAGACAAAAATTATTAAGAAAAACAATATTTGCAGTTGATATTCCTCATCCTCAGAAACATTCTAATGAATTTAAATTAGAACTTACAAATCAGTTTCAAGTATTAGTTCATTTTGAACATGATTCAGATTTGAATGAAATTAATATGAAAACAACTGATACACTTTTAAAAATTGCAACAAAGATAGCTGGTAGAAAAAAGCAGCAATTGACCAATAACATTTCTACTGACACTAGAGAAGATATGAAGAAGATAAGAAATATGAAGATATACAAAAATGATGCATTAAAAAGGGTTGAATATCTCAAATTTTGTAAAATGGTGTGGAAAAAAGTTGAAAATGATATAAGAAAGTATAACTGTGAACTATCAAGGAAAACTGTAGAAGAAAATAGATGTGTCAAAAATGTAAAACAACATTTTGGTATTGATATGAAACTTATATCTGTAAAAAAGACAGATGACATAATGAAATGGGTAGAAAACTTTTATCAAGAATTATATAGTAATAAAGAACCAGTACCACCTATATATATATTACATCTTCCGAATTGCCCAGAATTTTAAATGAAAAAGTGAGATATGCAATTAAATGTATGAAGAAAGAAAAGGCTCCAAGTAATGATGAAATTATAATTGATATATTAAAAGAAGCAGGTGAAGAAATAGAAAAAAAATTAGCAAAGTTATATACCAAATGTCTAAATGATAAAGATGTACTGGATGATTGGAAGAATGCAGTAATAATATTAATATTTAAAAAAGGTGATAAAGAAGATATTAAAAATTACAGACCTATCAGCCTTTTATCAGTTTTATACAAAATTTTTACCAAGATAATTATAACTCATCTACAGAGAACATTGGATTACCAGCAACCAAAAAACAAGCTGGATTTAAAAGTGGTTTTAATACAGTAGATCATATCAAGGTACTGAGGAAAGTTATAGGAAGGACAAATGAATATGAGTTGCCATTATGTTTTGGATTTGTAGATTATGAAAAGGCATTTGATTCTTAAACATTTCTTCAGTGATGAAAGCATTAGATCATCAAGGTATAGATCCAGGATACTGTCATATTTTGAAGAATATTTATAAAAATGTGACAACAACAATTAGATTACATAATGATACTGAGAAAGTCAACATTGAGAAGGGTGTAAGACAATGTGACTCCATATATCCAAAACTTTTTACAGCAGTGCTGCACAAAGTATTTTGTGGATTAAAATGGGAAACTAAAGGAGTGAAAGTAAATGAAGATTATTTAAGTCATTTATATTTTGCAGATGATGTAGTTGTTTTTGCAAATAATGCTTCAGAGATGCAGGAAATGTTTCAGAAGTTGTCAGATGAACATAGGAAAAAAGGACTAAAGATAAATGTTAAAAAGACTAAAGTAATGTTTAATCAATTTGTTCAAAATATTAAAATATATGATGAAACAGTTACAAATACCTTGGTCAGATTATTAATACAGATGGGAACATAATGGATGAAATTAATCATAGAAATAAACTTGGTTGGAGGACTTTTGATAGAAATAACTTGATACTAAAAGGAAATGTATGTTTGAAAAGGAATGTTTTTAATAAATGTGTTTTACCAGTTCTTACTTATGGATCTGCGACTTGGACACTTAATAGAAGAGCAATACAGAGACTTCAGACCACTCAAAAAGTATGGAGAGATGCATGTTGGGCGTAACAAGAAGGGATCAAAAATGCAATGTATGGGTAAGAGAACAAACAGGTGTTAGGGACCTCATTAAAAAAATTAAAAGATTGAAGTGGAGTTGGGCTGGACATATTGCTAGAAGAGATGATAATAGATGGACAATTGAAATTTTAACCTGGATTCCAAGAGATTGTAAAAGACCCAGAAAGAGACCACATGTGAGATGGATGGATGAAATAGGAAAGTGTGTAGGGGGTTGTAAAGAAGAGAAGCTAAAGATCAGAGAAGATGGATTGAACTTGAAGAGACCTTCATTCTGCAGTGAATTGATAATGGTTGATGATGATGATGATGTTATGTAGATCTGATGAAGACTGCAAGGTACAGTCGAAACTGTAATAATAATAATAATGATGATGATGATAAAATTGCTTCATTTTTGGAAGTTCTGATTTAAGTTTCGGTTAGAGCAGAAAAATAGAAACAAAGTAAAAAAGTTTGCAATCAAAATGTAAGTCAGTGGAAGACTAATTGAATTACATAAAGAAGATGCATATGTTTATACAAAGTATTGGTAACAGCAACTAATGATATACAGGGTGAAAATTAAAATCTTGTGAGAATGACTGCAAAAGTAATAATAGTAATAATAATGATGATGATGATCAAATGAACATAAGTGATCCAGGTTTGTGGTCACATGTTATAAGTTATACATTTAGATTGATGTGTGATAAAACTGGAGCTTAAAAAAGTAATCAAGATTATTTTCTTTAAGAATGCTGATAATAGATCTTTTTTACATTTTATTATACTAAAAACATGCCAAATGGTGAAACTCAAATTTGCAGATTGTTAGTTTATTCAAAATCTTTCCCAAAAGAAGAAAAAAGATCAATCTACACAGTTTTTAGATGGTTTTAATAAATGGAAAAAATAACATCTGTAATAAGATCATGAACTGTCTGTGTTATTTTAAGTTTTTTTATTGCTCAGAAGGGATTATTAAATAGCTTAATGTGTTCCATTATTGATAAATCAAATTAATATAAATAAAAAAATGGAACATCTTTTATTACTATTCCAAAGAACCATTGATGTGGTTTTGTTTTTATCAAATAATAATCTGTCATTTCAAAGATATCATGAAATAGTAACCGCACCAAATAATTACTACTGGTGAAGGAGTAGCAAATATACTTTTAAAAAAAATGAGTACTTGATTTAGATATTATGAACTATAGAGGACAAGCATATCATAACAGAAGCAATATAAAAAATATAGAAGTGTGCATTCCTGAATAAATAATTTAAACTCATACAATTTATATGCATTGTTTATCACATTCCTTTAATTTGCTTATTTGTAGTGCTGCTTTTAGTTCCAGCAATATGTATTAGTAAAAAAAAAAAAGGAATATTGTAATGTTTAATTTGAAAGGTGGAAAATTATACAAAAACTTTTAAATATTATGTTTAAAACATCGTGATTGTCATTAAAAATCCAAAATAGATTCACTTATTACAGTGTATATACAATTTAAACACATTTGTAATGCTTTGGAGGAAAATTCTTATTGATACAAATAACGATAACAACAGCGGGCTCTGACAAAATATACTAAATTCATTACAAAATATGACATTTATTTTTACGTTTATCAGTATGATTTACAATAATATCAAAAATTAATAGTATCAATTAAAACAATTATTCTTGCTTCTGCTTTTAATTTAGTAAATAAAATTAAAAATGAAATCCAAAATTTTAGATAAAAATTTGACACATTTTTAGATGAAACAAAAATGATAGCATTGAACATGATTTCCTATTAATGAATTGGAAAAAAAACCCATTGTAATTAGAAGATGAAATTTTACATGGCCTAGTACGGGAATTTAAATGTATTTTTTTTTTTTTCAATATTATGATTCATACGTTATTCTAAAATATCCCTAATTTAATCTAATTTCAAATTAATCATTGATAAAAAAGCACTAGGAAAAATGAACTACAAAATTGCTCAAGGAATTTTGTAAAATTCTATAATAAGGATGACAAAATTCAGGAAATTGTTTTATTAAGAAAACCGACTCTAAATGAAGATGCAACTTATGCACAAGATATGTTTCAATATATATTAAATAATAATTATAATTAACTTTTTCCAAGTGTGTTAACTGCATTAAAAAAATTATGTTACCAGTTACTATGGTAAATGCAGAGTGATGTTTTAGCAAGTTAAAATCAATAAAGAATTATCTATCAAAAAGACTTAACTGCATTTTCTCTATTAAGTATTGAGAAAGGAATTGCTAAAAACTGTAACTTTTCTAGTATGATTAACAATATAGCAAAAAAATTATATGATTAAATACATATATATGACAAAATATATGTTCTTTTTAATATTAGTTTTATCTTTGAAAAAAAAAAATTAGGTCTCCAAAAAGATTTTTATACCCAGGCTTTGTGGAGAAGGCCACCCCTGTCTAGATTCTTAATTTAACACATAAAAAACATCTTGATTTGACTCTTAGGTAGTGAAACTGCATTTTGAGTTATTAACAATTTTGATCAACTTATTAGCTTTTTTATATATTTTCTGAGGAAATTTTACTTCTGCTATCTGGTAGAACAATAAGAACAGAAAATCACTACAAAAGAATACACTTGAATAAGTCAATATTTCTTATGGTAATATTTGACTATACAGAACTTTAATTTGGGGATTTTATTCTTCAAATAAAAGCTTAATATTCAGCAGTAGGAAAACTGATATTACGAAACTTGTCTGTAAAATATTTGCATCACATGTCCAGTGTCAGCCATGTTTTCAAGGAATTATTCCTAGAAATTATTTTAGATCAAATCTTAAATTAATGAACAAAATAAGTTAAGCTATGGTCCAATATCATTTTAAATAGCATGGTGTAGGATTGTATTTCAGTTTGTTGTTGCAAAATATTATATTCATAATACTAATTGTTATTCTTATGCTTAGTTGAAAAGTTAAGATTGATATCTTTGTTGGATTAAGAATAAAATGGCAGACTGAAAAAAAAAATCCAATTTCTTTATTTCTTTACACAGTGCCTTTTTTGATTTCAGGAAAGTATCTCTTTTGTTAAATCTCATCAGCAAAAGTGAATTGTATGCATTATGCTTTTAAAAGACCACTTATGAATTTATTAAATAAAGTAGTTGAAAGAACTAAACTTTGAGGTAGTTCATTCTATTTTTTTTAACCTAATATGATTACCATGTCATGTGATTTTTTTTATTGGAAATCATTTTGTCAAGAAAATTAATGATTTTTTTTCCATTTATGGAATTAAAAACTTTTAGAAGATCACTTTACAGAAGGAAATCATACATGATTAGATTAGTTTTAAAAATATCACATCAATTTATTTGGAGAACCTTTTTCAATTTAAGTTGCTAAAGATAAAATTTGTTCACAGCTACTTAATGGCCTAACACCAGCTTGATGAAAATAAATGCTTCTTTATTATTGGCAAAATTTTTATTAATATGATTCTTACAAATATTTTATAGGGAACACCTCATAATGATATTGAGCAATTATTTTTTGGATAAGTGTTATTTTTAAATCTATTATAATTTTGCTTTTATGCCAAATTTTTGAAATAGTTTCTGTATAAATAATGTTACTGAATAATTTTGCCACCCATGCTTTGACTTTAGATTCTAAACTTTTTAAAAATTCTAAAAGCATACTATATACCCTCATGATACAAAAAAGAACATATCTTTTTGCAGACCAATGTAAGATCAATGTCAGTAAGCTATTGTAATGGTCAGAAAACATGTGACTCATAAACTAGTGCAGAATTCGACCACCATACAGAACAGCAGCACCATTGAGTAGCGAAGCCACCCATGGTACTGAGTTCGAACATAGTTTATCAGTTCCACAATACAATCCACGAAACAACGCATCTGATGCAACATTAGTAAATATTTCCTTAGGCACGGTGGTCAGGGATATGCAAGAGACTCGTGATTTTATTCTCGAATTGGCCAATAATCAAACTAATATTAATTAAACATTCATATTTACATAATCGAGGAAATATATAGAATGGGTATCGAATAAGTGAAACGTAACTGCAGACGTATAGTTTAAAATTATTTATTAACACATTTTAATAAGATCATTTACTAACAATATTTATGGATTAAAAGCTTCAGTAGCGGGATTTGCGACATGATTATATTTTAAAGAATACATTTATTTATTTGTTTACAAAAGGAATTCATTTATTCGAGGGCGTAATCTAGCTACCTAAAATTCTTGAGTAAGCATTTCTAATGCATGCCTGGATGGATTTATTCCTTTGCAATGCAAGAGTCTAAAGTATGGGTTATAAGAGTAATGGCAAACATATATTTATTTAATTAAAATATTTATTTATAACTAAGGACAAACATTTATTTGAGAGTGATTTATGAAGATAATGCAGAGGTGGAGTGACATATAGAATAATAAAATTAAGTAAAGGAACACGTGGTATGCTTTAGAAAGGCGATATGGAATGGCAGTATATCGAAACTGCAATGCTGTGAATGAGTTTATAAGAATGTCGGGCTGGTCTCTGCCATCGGCCTGATGAAATAAGGAGTCACATAAGCATAACCAGGGACAAGCGGTCCATGTCGCAGTTTTTCCGGCTGGCTGCATGACATTGTCAAGTCCTATGGGAGCACCCATTATACCCACTTGTGTAGGATGACTGGGGTTAATTTCAACCCTGAAGAATCCGGAAATTTCATGGCGGAATGGGTCATCGCGTCTCTAAAACGTAACACATGTATACTCTATAAACGGTTATGATGAGATTTAAATAGGTTTCTGACTTGGCCCTACATTACCAACATTTACTCAAGAACTATGGCGACTCTCAAAGAAATGGGATTTTCTAGAATTATTCATTAGATTTAATAAATACAAAATATATATATATAAACTGGGAGTTATTACAACTAATATGCCAGCCATTTGCGAAGTAGTAGACCCTGCATTACAATAAATGATGCACTGAATGCGTGTCGATTTATATGAAAGTAAAGTTATTTAGGAAAGTAAATATTAATGAAAATTGGACACGCATTCATTGTTTTAAGCGATCATAGATTTAAACTTTGAAATTTGAGACAATTATGAGCATGCAATAATTAAATAATAACTATAGATAAAAATGTAGATTATAGAAATACGCACCCAAGAAAGCTAGAGTGAGGTAAGCTAGATTATTAGAGAAATTTACACATTAAGTTAATTATTCAGTTTTAGTTATACATATGGTAGTTTTTACATTTTATAATTTAGATAAGTAGTATGAAGAAGAGCTATAGCATATTATGAGAGTACTCTAGAGTTTGAACACAGACAGGTACCTGTTTTATAAGAAGTTTTCTGATTCCATTAGTTTAGCAGCAAAAAGTTCACGAGTGGCAAGTCTTTCTTGTATTTAGATATTTCATTTAATTGCATGGCAGCAGCAGCTTTCTCATTCATTTCAGGCAGCAGATCTTCATGGTGAATTTATGATGAGCAATGGAAAGTTCGGCATCCGATAGGCCATCTCCCAGTGGAGAATAATCTAGGTGCTTTACTCGGTCATACCTTGGCAGGAACAAATTATTTTTATATTTTTGGAGACTCTCAGTGATCGAGAGCAAAGCTAAAGTTTTAGTGAATGTCTCCAGCAAGTCTAAGATGGCCTCTTTTTTTATCTTGATCTCACATTTTTGTTAAGATATTTTTAGGTTCTACTTAATCTGCCCTGAGGATAATCAATGCATTTTGTTGATTTTTAATTAAAGAAAGCTGCCGTTCTATTGTTTACATTTTACATTTGCTAATTACATTTTGGGGAATTTTTCTTTAATTAATCTATTATCTATCACTGACCAATGCTTTTAAATTTCAAAGACAAAAAGGGAACATAAGATTATTTTAACTTTTAATTAAATATTACATCAGATTTTTTTAGAATTATTATTAAACGAAATTTAAACAAAGCAATAAATACGAACTTTATAATCCACAATAAATGATTAAAATTATACAAAATTATATAACTAAAAGAAATCTAAATTATATTATTTTATCCCTATTTATTGCGTTTAATTTGAGATCGAAATGTATGCGTGTTTATGCTGAATTCTACATATATTTATACATTTTTAATATTGTTACACACACAACTCGATATCAAAAAGTTTAAATTTGGGCGGGATAGACCGGTCAGTGAGAGACGACAGAAAAAGGTGAAACTTAAGATTCGAATACGAATCTTACTGTTTCACTATTTAGATTAAAAAATTCAAATAAAAAATTATTGCAATTAGAATACCCATTTTATGGAAAATAGTAAACTGGGCAGCTCTTTTAAAAGTCAAAATTAAAAGAAAGCATTTCCACCATTAACTACTAAGACTTGATTATTATTTGGGCATAAATTAAGATTTAATCAAGAAACTATGTTTTAATTTTTTAATACATTAATAGACACTTATTTTCAAAATAAAATTCAAAATCAAAAATGCAATACTATAAATAAATTTACATGCCCAATTAATGTTTCGTTTTTATTTTTGTCTTTCCCAGATTATCATTTTTTTCTGCAAGAGTAAACTTAAAACACAATTTGTCTGCCTCAAAATTATTTCCATACCGTTAATGCTATAATAATAAGTATCCATTAATTTATTTATTTCACAATTGTTACCAATAATAGTAATTATGATTAACTGATTATTAATTAATAATCAATATTAACATTGATTATACTAATTCCATCTTATATCAGTGATGATAATTAATTACTAATTTATAGATAAAATATATAATATAATCGTATGTGTGAGGACATAAACAAAATAATAAAATAATATGAGATGAATTGTAGCTCAAAATGTTACAATGTAAAACTGCCAAGATGATATCTGTTGTCGTTGTTAATTCTCAAAATATAATTTGTGTCAGCTGACTGCTTTCTTACAATCAGTTATTATAATAAAAGGAATTTGATTTTTTTCTTATAAGCATTATTTACAAGTAATTTTTGTCTCAAAAGAACTACAAATAGAAATAGATTTGAAAAATAAGGATAAAAAATACATATGTTTATACAATAATAGTATAAGATATTTGCTATAGCTGATTAGAAGAACATAAAACATATCATATAGGCTAAATGCAAATTATGTTGATTTTTCAAAATACTAACCTACCTATAAAGTATTGAGACAGAAAACTGAACTGTTCAATAAAATAAATTCTAGCAAATTAAGGCAAAGAAAACGTATAGCAGTATCACATTGCAAATGTAACTGTTTTAGGCCATATTAGTTTAGGAGAATCTAGAACACAAATTTTTGCTACTTGCAATTTATATTCATTTTAAATAAAATTGATATCAATAAAAATCATAGGGTATTCTTTTTTGAATATAAATACATAATATACAGAAAAATATTTAAAAAGGTATTTTTAATAAAACAGTACAATATTTTAGACCATAGTTTAATTCTAAGATTTAAAAATGATATCATAAAAGCAAAATAGTGAAGCAGAAATTGGTATATTATAAAATAGATTAGTACATTTTGTGCAGACATGTATAGAAATGTGTACAAATATACAAGAAATGTCCAAACATTAAACAAAATATGATACATGCATCATTTTTATTACAATTAAAATATAATACTCTTATAAGAAATATAATCAATATTGAGAGTATATGATTAAGTATTGTGAGCTTTAATATATAAGTGAAGTAATATAAAAGCTTTTATTAATAGTGATATATATATATTTTCAATACTTAAAAAAAAAATTCATACTTAAAACATACTAAAACAATAGTGCAAAATCACTTATTTTGAGATTATTAGGATATCATGAGGGTATTCCTATTATTTTGGCCTTTGTCTGCTTTTTGTAATTATCTATAATGTTAGGTTGCTAGCAGGGATTTTTTACATTGAAATCATTAATTAAAACTATTAGTTTAAAATGTGTTAAACCACTAAACATCACATGATCACCATCTCTTATACAAGCACATAATTGTTATTAAACAAAGCAAAACTCTCCATACAGTAGTGCTACCCTGTGCCAACCAGAGTAATCAGTGGATTCCAGAAGGCTTGTACATAAAATACCTATCTAGTACATACTCATGCAATATCCTCAGACTAGTTTCTGGCTTGTGGCTTTCATCAGTGAGGAGCTTTGGATCTGAGAGCACTAAAATGTATGGGTGCTGAACTGAGTTCAGACCCATATGACTATATAAGCTATTGAGCTTAGATTCAAAACATTATTGTGTTTTCAATTTCATTTTCAAAGTTTTGTAGTTAAGTAGAGATAAAAGGTGGCTGCTGGAGGATTGCATTAGATCCTAAGATCTAGGTGCAGTGCTCTCAGATCCAAAGCTCCTCACTGATGAAGGCCACAAGCAAGAAACTAGTCTGGGGATATTGGATGAGTAGGCACTAGATAGGGATTTTATGCACAAGCATTCCGGCATCCATTGATTACTCTGTTTGGCATAGGATGGCACTACTGTATGTAGAGTTTTGCCTTATTTAATAACAATTATGTTCTAGTATAAGAGATGGTGATCATGTGATGTTTAGTGGTTTAACAACCAATCTGTCTAATAGGATAGTGGTGGCTATGGTTGTTAAAAAGTCAAAGACACCAAAATGTATGGGAGTTGAACTGAGTTTAGACTCATATGACTATATAAGCTATTGAGCTTAGATTGAAAATATTATTGTCTTTTCAATTTCATTCTCATAGTTTAGCAGTTAAGTAGAGATAAAATGTGGCTGCTGGAGGGTTGCATTAGATCCTAAGATCTAGGAGCAGTGCTCTCAGATCCAAAGCTCCTCACTGATGAAGGCCACAAGCAAGAAACTAGTCTGGGGATATTGGATGAATAGGCACTAGATAGGGATTTTATGCACAAGCCTTCTGACATCCAGTGATTACTCTGGTTGGCACAGGGTGGCACTACTGTATGGAGAGTTTTGCCTTGTTTAAAATGTGTTTGTATATATGAGTATCATATAAATGTTACACAAAATTTGAATATGAAAGCAAACTAACAATGCCTGATTGAACTCATAAATTTAGCCTCAAGACTATTTCATGTGTTCTTTATTTTAATATTCTGATAAAAAATGTAATTTTCAATAATTTATTTACATATTTTGGTTTATTTCTGCAACATAATTGTAAAGTATTTATTTTAAATTTAAAAAAATTGATTACAGATGGATTTTATTTGAAATTCTTTATTTTTAAGAAGAGAAGTTGTGAAAATATATTTATGATAAATTGGAATTTGTTTTCACTACCTTATAAGAATTGCTTTTATAAATACCAATAAAATGTGTGTGTATGAATTTTTAATAAAAATGTATTTTTTAAATGTATTTTTATTCTTTTATAATGTCTCAACCAAAATTTATTTATATTTTTAAATGCTTTTATTTAAGTTAGAATTTTTTTGGAAACACTTTTATTAAAGTTAACATAAAATTTTAACATCAGGTTTAATGTGTTTAGATTCAGTGTAATTTGTTCTAAATCCCTACCAATGCAATATGACACTCTAATATTTTATGTAGATAACCTAATTTTTTAGATGAAGACCACTGGGCAGAAAAAATCTTGAATATTTTGCTATCAAATTTTAAGTAATTTAATAAATTATTATACACTTATATAATTGCATACACATAATAAATATGATATATACATAAGAAATATACATATTAACTTAAACTATAAGTGTCAAGTTAAATTAAACAACAATATAATTTTACATTTTTATTTACTGTGCCAATACTGAAAAGTTTAAAATAAACACACATATTTTTATAAATTAAATGCATTTATTTTCCATGCACTAAAAAGCAAAAAAACAAACAAAAGTTATTTAACAACAATTTGTGGGTTTTAGATTTAACTTGTAAAAAAAGCATTGTGGTCCAGAAATTGATTAAGTCAATTTCTCATTTAATATATAGATTTCCACACATTTATATCAGGTTAAATGTAAAAACACTGATTTTAATTGAAGGAACAATTATTTATTTCTTTTTAGTATATGGTAAATTAAAGCTTTGATTGTAAAAAAAAATATTTCTATTTATATAAAATAAAATTCAAGTAAAAATATTTTGCTTAATAATGTTTTATGAATAGATATGATTATATGTCAATAAGAAGATATCCATTATTAACATTATATATTCACTTTGGTAATTTTTTTTTTTCTATTTTGCTAAATTCAAATATTAACTTTTATAATCTATTTTATTTGAAAAATTATATTTAATAATAAATAATACAATGATTATCAATATATGATACCAAATAAAGATTTAATTGTAAAAATAAAAAATTGCAAATGTGAACAAATTTCTCATTAAAATCTATCAAATCATAGAGGGAGTTGATTGTCAATGTGTTAGGAATTAAAGCATTTATCTAATAAGAAGAGATATTGAATCCAATGCTGACTACTATTGTGAATTATATTTAGATTTCTAAGACATATGTATAAAATTATACTTAGTTATATATGTTTATCAAAATTTACACTAAAGGTTTATCAGTAGATTAAACTTTATTTTTGAGTACATACATGATGATTATCAATATAAATATATTTATAAAATGAATTATATGTTTAAGGATTATTGACATTTAAAACTATATTCTATATGCATTCAAACGATGGGATATTTGTTTAAGGTAATAAATGTTTGATCATATCATTATATTAACATTTTGGTATATATAAGAAAGTTTTAAAATTTTTAGTAATATGTGAACCTTGGACATTTTATTGAGACAATTAAATTCAACAATTATGTAGTGTAGTATTTTTCTACATGTGCTTTTGAAATATAAATGTGAATTTAATTTAGCCACAAAATTACTTAAAAAATAATTACTTAAAGTTAATTGTAAAAGTGTTAATTTGATAAGGACTTATTTATGTTAATCAAAAATACAATTTAAGTTTGCTACTTAGTTTAATATAAAGAGAAGTGGATTAAATACTACTGTAATATACTGAATAAAGCAGGGATAGATAGAATGACTCATTATACAATTACATAAAATGTTGACACATAGAACGGATAACATTTCTGGAGATTTCATTTGATTATTAATCTGTAAATAAATCATTTTATTGGTATTTATTAAAATTTATAGATGTTCAATTTATTACATAAAAGATTAACATATGAGAATGCTAATTCCTTTGTAATTTTCATTTTGCATTGTTTATCTTTCTCTATTTCCTATTTACTAAATATATTTCAGCTCAAAATAATGTTCGGTTTGTGCTCAATTTTTATTTTAATGATTTTAATGTTTAAAGTAATAGTAGTTTTATTAAGTGAAATAAATATATACAATTAATATAAACTATTTTAGATAAATACGTTCCGTGAAACAACGTAAACTTTTTAAGTATTACTTCCATGATTTGTATTGATGCGTGCAGAGGTTAAATGCGTTATAAATAAAAACACTCTATGCACCAAAACAACGTTAAAAATATGCCAAATTGAATTATTATTAAACAAATAAATTAAGAAAATAGTGAATTCTGACAACCGATTACTATTTATAACGGAGACGATAGCTAATATATACATGAAATAAAAAATAGAAAAAGAAAGTAAATGCTACCATAAAAAACAGGAATGTTTTGAATAAAAATAAGAAAACTTAATGATTTTGTGTAGTGTTCATTTTGATATTTCAGTTTGATTCCATACAATACTTTGATGGCATGCTGCATTTTCAATTGAAATTAAAACAGGTATTTTCTTTCTAAAAATGTTAAATCAACGTGTATATTAAGTCTTCTAAAACTTCATTACATTTAAAATGTTCGAAAATAGCTATAAAATTTTCAACTCATTTATACACTCATTAGCCTGTCTTCAGCTGCGATAAACATTTTACTAACAGTGACACGACCAATTTAACTTTCAATAATGTTAAAAAGTATTTATTTATCAACTAATAGATATTGATCTATTATAGTAATATTGACATTTTAAACTGTTTTCAAGAAATTTAAGAATATTTGCAAACTAATGGTATTTAAAGTAATTGCTGTATAATGTTTTGTTTTTTTTAAATAAAATAAAAAAGACTCAGGTTATCTTGCTTTTTGAATTCTAAAATTAATATTTACATTAAAACTATATAACAACTAAAACAATATTACTTATTTTTTAAATTCCTTCAAAGTCAATAATTTGTGTAACCATTACATAAATATGTTTAGTACTACACTTTTTTAAACTATTGCTATAATTTTTTTAAAATTGTATATGAATTAATATTAATTAGATATATTTAAAATCGTGTTTCTTAAATAAGATATCATCTTTATTTTCAACAATTATCGATACACTGCAGGATGAAGGTCTCTACAAGTTCAATCCATCTTCTCCGATATCTAGCTTCCCTTCTTTACATAATCACTACATACTTTCTTATTGCATCTATCAATCTCACGTGTGTTCTCTTTCCAGATCGTTTACAGTCTCATGAAAACCAGTTTAAGATTTGAACTTTCTTTTATCATTTCTACTAAGAATACCTCCAATCCAACTTCAATCACTTAATTGTTTTAATGTTGTTAATTCTCTCCCCCATATCTTTCTTTTATAATCACATCTTGTTATGATGCCTAACATACATTTCTCCATAATTCGTTGAATGGTCCAATGACTCTGCAACAATTTTTTTCTTTCTTGACTTATTTATTTTAAGACATCAATATTAATAAAAATAATAAGTTATATATTATAAAAAATCATAATAATAATAATAATAATAATCATTTTCAATTGTTAAAAATCCACTGCATGAAGAAAGTCTATTTGTATTTAGTCCCCCCCTTTTTGTTACTGCTCATTCTACTCATCACACCTATAAACTTCTTTATTTGATCCAATCACCTCATATGTGGTATATTTCTATGTCTTAGACAATTTCTTGGCATCCAATTTAAGAGTTCAGATGTCCATATACTTTATTCTGTTTTATAAATATGTCTAGCCTAAATCCCATTTAATCTCAATTGTTTAAATAATATCAGTGATACCTGTTTATTCTTTTACCAGATATTTATTCTTTGAATTTTTTAGTTATTCCTAAAATACATGTTTTCATATTTCGTTGAAATGTCTAATGTTTTTTTTTTTTTATATTGTTCTCTGGTTAATTGTCTAAGTATCAGATTTATAAGCAGAAATTGTAGAACTATCTATGTAAAACATTTCTTTCCAAATTCCTAAACATATTCCCATTTAAAATTAATTTAATTTTTTCAAGCTGAATTTTATAATTACTTTCATTCATTTTGTGTATCCATATGTAATAATCAATAATCTTATGAAGTGTTTTTGAAGTTGTTAACTTCTAAGATGAGTATTTCCATATAAATTAGTATCAATGTAATTTATAAATGATGATTCTAAAAAAATCATCAGTTGCCACTGAATAGTTGTCAATGGGAACAACTTAGATTTCAGAAAATTAATATTGTATTACACAGTAATTAATATATATGCAAAATATATATACTATATATTAATATAAACTTACTCATGCCTTATTTATGGATGATCTTCATATATATATATATATATATTGCATTTATTTAGCTACTTAAGACAAGACCTTTGCTTATATGGTTTTATAATGTTTAACAAGGTGCATTTTACTTCTATTACAGTATTGCTTTTAAATCCTGGATAAGCCCTTAAAGTGTTCACAAAATAATAATGTCAATGTAATTTTCTTAGTCCCTAGTCAGCTTGATTACCTATAAGAGCATAGATACTAGGAATGATGTTCAATGATAATCTTCCACTGACTCAGGAGCATGATGAGAGGACAAAAGGATGAGAAACAAAAAAAACATACTATTCATTTCTCTGCAGTTTTTACACCACCTTTTCTTTTGTGTTTTCTCTTCTTTTTCTTTACTTTTTTCTGAAGTAACTACTTTTTCTGTGAATCTCATTATTGTTTGGTTCATATTTATTGCATTGCATTGGCATGAAAGAATTATTTGACCTTCTTATAAGACAATTGATAGTCTTATGGTGCTATAATATTCATTCAATGCATATGTGGGCTTAAAGGTTCAGGAGTCAACTTATGATGACTTAGAAATCCAAGTAGAGGCTTGTTATTTGTTATTATTTAGAAAAATCTCCCAAAATGTATTGATGAAACATTTTAATGAGAATATAATAGCCAAAGCCTCTTTATTAATCTCACTAAAATTTCTCTCAGCCTTTGAGAGGACCCATGATGTGTAGGTTACATGACATTCATAGTGATAACAAGGATGGCAAAGATTAACACTCTCACTCAATTCTTAGGCATCTGTAGTTAATAATACTTCTCAATTTCTATTAAAATGAACTAGTAATTTTTTAAATGACAATAGAGCTTTGGTTCAGATGAATGTTTCATCATCATTTTTTTTTACCATTTCCATTGTTGATCCTTTCATAATAAGTCATACAATGGTTTGGTAACATTATTCTGTTCTCTAAAAAGCTTAAAAATTTATCAATCCTCAAAATGTCTGTAATACTTTTACATTTGTATGTTTAAACATATTTCCATGGCTCTTACCTTATCTGGAAATGGTTTCTTCCCTTTATCAGAAATTATATGATCCAGAAATACTAATTCTCTTGTATTCCTTATTCTTACTGGGTGTTTAATTTGCTTCTGAACCTATTTAATTTCTTGCATACTCTGAACAGTCTTTGACAAAGCATTTCTATTGAATGTACTGTAATGAGTATGCTATCAAAATGGGGTATAAATGTCTTTATGCCTTTTATCAATGCATTATTCTTTTCTTGTCATATGTTTTGTGTTACTAAGATGACAAACAATAGGTAGTTATATTTATATAGTCCATTGGCATTGTTAACATTAAAATTTCCACTGATTAATCTGTCATCTGTATCTGGTGAAATGCATTCAATTCAAGCTTCATAAAATGTGAGGTGTTTTACAGACTGGCTAATAGCTTCCTTGCATTTGGTATAAGGTATGCCTCCTTGTTTAAATATTTATTCACAACTATTCTGTGATTGTTACATACTGTAATTTGACCATTAGGCTTCATTATAATTACCAATGGCATGCCATAATCTGATATTTCAACTGACATTAATATTCCTTTATTTACCAATGATTTGAGTTTTTCTTACACTTTTACTTTTTGAACAAAAAATATTTTATAGAGTTTACACATTACCAGGATCATGTTTTTTAGTTACTTTATATCTACTGGGCTCATTTATCTTTATCTCAATTCTTCATTAAACAATTCTGGGTATTTCTTAATAATTTATTCATTTTTTTACTATACTGACTTGGATTTCTTCTTTATGGAGCCATTTCCTGCTGATAATGGGACTAATCTTTGCTTTTACTATACACAACAATAAATTTATTGTTTTAATGTGGTAAATAATTGTCACTTTTATGTGACCTAATAGTCTTAGTGCATTATCTTTATGCAATGATGTTCATTTTCCCCATCTGAACTTTAACATTAGCATCTAGTAGTGCCTTCCTATATGTTTGTGACAATAAGGATATTCCTGAGCTACTGACTATTTCTGCAATAAATTCTTTTCCGCAAATTTGTAAATTAATCATAAACTGCTTTAGACCTTGGACTTTTATGGTTTTTTCAGTATGAATAGAAATAGGTTTACTTTCCCTACTTACTTGCAACTGTAATTTATTTTCACTTTTCATATCCCCTATATTTTTACATACACATGCTAAATGCCCCTTTTTATGGATTTATAACATGTTTCTTTTTGACCCTTGCAACTTTTTGCTTAATAGCCTAAATTTTCACAATAGAATAATGTGTTTTTTCTACTCTTTCCATAGTCTGATTTCTGCAAAATTATGCTTTATTTCACTGTCTCAAACACTCCCATTTAAATTTTTTTCAGTTTTAGTTCTAAAAGAGTGAGCCTGTTCAAGTATTAATTTACAAGCTACACCTTTCTTAATGACTATTGCATAAGATTAGTTTCTGTTAGCAATTATTGTGTAAGCCTATCAGCAGACATACCTCAGATCCATGATTACTTCCTCAAAGAATTCTCCATACCTCCAATCTTTTGTTAACTCCTTAAGGGCTGATTTATAATCATTTATTTTCTTCCTCTTAAACTGCTTTCTGTTTTTTGAAGTTAAGTGAGCTATATGATAAGATGGGTAAGGAGTAAAGTAATAACTTAATTTTTTTATTATTTTCTTATATGTTATATTCTCAGTTATGGGTACATCAAAAATCTATTTATAACCTTGACTGCTTTTTTGCCAATGAAACATAATAGTACATCTACTTTTTACTTATATTCAATTTCATTTAATATGAAACAATTATCTATTTGCATTATATATAATGGCCACTCTGCTACATTATTGACATTGAATTCAGCTATGCTCATTTGAATAAATGAATAAATATTACTATCTCAAGGGCTAAAGTGTAATATGTGCTATTTTACATTTGTAGCTAGGTTCAAGTTCTATGACTGCACCAATGATTTGCTATTTTCTGATTCATATTGCTGGCAACTAGCAAATAGCAATAGCTATCCCAAAATAAAAAAACACATACAACTGAATTAGACAACTTAGTTTTTTAGACAATTTAATATTGCACTACATGGTAATTAATACATATGCAATATATAT
>JAQFVV010007647.1:0-69061 GCA_028023455.1 Epiperipatus broadwayi
CCAATGATCAGAGAAGAAGGTTACCCATATATATATATCCTGACACAGAATCCTTTGATGGTGATATGTGTCTCATGGTTGATCAAATGGATGAATGCATATAGGATTTAAATAAGAGGAGAAGTGAAGATGTGACTAACTTAAAATATTGAATTGTACTGGGCAATTGTTAAAGAAATGAATAATAAAAAAGTCAGATTAAATATAGAAGTATTTTGCCTGGTAGAGCTTGCAAAAATAAAAGTATCATAAATATATAGAGATTAAACATTATGGGACAGGAGAAGAGCAACCTACATTTAAATCAGCTAATTATTTGGGACAGATTGAGTAAGAAATTATTCAATTCAAGAACTGATTATGTGAAAGCAAAAGTAAAAAGTAGAGCCAGAAAACAGAATATTCACTGTTGTTGGAAATAGTTCAGAGTAAACATGGGGATAGATAAATTTTTCATGTCAACCTAAATTCCTGTATCACTAAAACATACCTAGAAGAAAATAAAGTTTAATTCTAATATAGATAAGGATGACTTACTGAAATGATGACTTTTAATCTATTAAAAAAATAAATGTTTTAGAGAGAATGGAAAAATGGTAAGGTGTAAAATTACACAAGTAAGAAAGAATAAACCTTGAAAGTGATTACTAAAAAAAAACTAGATTTTATAAGCTTATGAGAGAGTTTGTCAAGGTCTGATTGTTTTTCTTTCAGTATTGAATGTTAATTGTGGTTTTCTTTCATAAACAGTTAACATACATCTATATTGTGAACCACTTCCACTGGGATTTGCAATCAAGCAAGGTTTCATTTGTGCAAATTGTGGTTATATTATGTATGAAGGAATATATTGCTCTTTGTGCTTAAATGAAATAGTCCTTTTGGTGATCAGCCTGCATTGTGTTCTTGTTGTTGATGATGAATTTCTTTGTCTATTTCAGCAATATGACTGAAATATCAAGTTTAATGATTGATTTAAAGTCCAATCCACAGAAAAATATAAATAATATTATAACAAAATTTTAGAAAAATGTTACTTATACTAAGAATGATACTTTTACGAATATAACTTTCAAGTCTGCAAGCTAAGCTTGACATTATTACATGTTAAAAAGAATCTTAAGAGATGAAATAAAATTAATTGATATCTAATGCTGAATTGATTCTATTTTATTTTTTGTGGAAAAGGTGCAAATGTAACCTCTCTGTAATAGGTCAAATGTATAACTTCTGAAAATTTTCAACACATTTTTCATCTGATTGCAGGATCTACTGAAAATATTCCAATGCAATATACAATAAATTTGTATATTTACATTTAAAAGCTATTACTGAAATTTGCAACCAGAGGAAAAATGATGTAAACTATGAATAAATTATGCTACAAAAATTGATTGGCCAGTTACATCAGTGTAATATCTATCAAAGTTGAAAGAGATTGTTAACAATAAATTTATAGACTGATGTGTTTAAATTTTATTAAAAAGTAATTAACTTATTATTATTAGTTTAATGCTATACTTAATATATATAAAAAACTAGTATATAAAACATAGTTACCACAGATAGGTGGAGTCAAATGCCATTTTCCATTTATACAAGTCCTGTTTGAATTTCCAATTAATAAATACTTGTCATCACAGCTATAAATTACTTCTGTATTGTTCTTTGAAAACTGTATTTTTCCATTACTAGGTACTGAGGGATGACCACAAGGGTATTCATTTGCTATATATATATATAAGAATAAATTATATATGGTAACAGGATGGTATATAGGGTGATAGTGGAAAAATCATCAAATAAACAAAATTTTAAAATTAAATATTAAAGTAATAAAGTATAATTATTATTGGTAAAGATATTAAAGTGAAAAGATATTGATTAATATTAATCAATTAAAGAGAGCATAAGATCAAAAAATCTGTGAGAGATCAGTCAGCTAACTCAGAAGAGCAATTATAAATATGAGTAATACTCAAAATAACCATTCATCATCATGAATGATTCATCAATCAAAATACATCAGAATAAAATCAACAGTCAATCTGGTGACTGGATTGGAAATGGGTCTTCTGCAGACCAGGTTAATTATTTAGCCTTTGGGGGCTTGTGGCATATTAATGAAACCATTAATTTGGATACACCAACTTAATGCTCATCCATCAGAATACATAATCAGAAAAATCTAACCAGTAATGCTGAAACATTAAAACATGCTGATCATTATCACTACTCTGGCCACTTAGTACCATTAATATACTGGCCAACTATAAATTTAAATTCTAAGATTAAACTAAAATAAAATGTAGTAAATGGGCTTTAAAGAGTGTTCTCTTTTGCACCAACCAGGATGATGATTGATCATCTCTGGATACCCAAAAGTACTAATATACATCCCCATTTATACATCAGCTGATATTGCACAAATCCAGCTCACAGAGAACATAAGCTTTGTTACTGTTATAGTGAACAAGAAATGATTTAATATAATTTTAATAACTGAATACAATTTTATTAAGAATAAAAAATAAATAAATAATTTTATCATAGAAAAATAAAAAATAAATAAATGATATTAAGATCTATAGAATCAGGCTTCTGATTTTGAATAATATACAATAATAAAAAATTATCACATTTGTGATTTACAAAATTACTATATAAAATTCAAATTTTTACATTGATCTACATATATGTGATTATAAAATTCAAGTTATTACATTGATTTACAATACTTCTTAATAGGTTTCCATAAATATATATATATATATATGTACACAGATGTGTGTTTTATAATATACAGGAATACATTTGAATTTCTGAACATATTTGAATTATTACAAAATAATTATCAAAATCTTAAGTTATATAAAAATACAATAAATGATTAAAGTTTCAGTTAAATGATATACATTTTACATACTAGGTTTACTGAAACACATATATGTAGTTTACACAGACATGCAATATATTAATTTATCTACATAACATTTGTATTTATCACAATAAAATTATTAAAGATTATTTTTGCAATTTAAAGTCTTTTTTCTTTAAAATAAGTACTATCAAATTTTTGACAGTTGATTAATTAATTATCAATGCATTTTAAAATGTCTCTCTCTTTTCTTTTCTTTTTTTTTTAAAAAAAGACCATCAATAATTTAATTCTTGATTTTTTGATTTTAATTCAATGCAAGCAAGCTTTGCTTGTTATCTTTTAAAATATATAGATTTTTAAATGACTTAAAAATAATATTGTTCTCTATATGTCTATTTTTAAATGAATTATTTAAAAACAACTCACTCTTGTATATACATTTATCGGTGCTTCTCTGCATATAGACACAACAGCATTCATATATACTTCATCAACTGGTGTTTTCTCTTGATGGAGACCAGTCCAGGAAAGTCATAATCAAGAAGTTATAATCCAAGTAAGTTGTCTTGATTTAGGTTCCCTTCTGTCTCAGACTTTCAGACTTCAAGCCAGCAAACTGTCTGAATATTTAAGCAGACTAGTCAATATAGAAGTGGGTGAGTTTCATGATTCAAAACTTCAGCAGTAAATTAAAGTAATTGCTCCCTTGCATTCTTATATCTTCATGACAGTCCTCTGTATAATTTTTCCAGCCATTTCTGCAGCTAGCTTTACTGTGTCCACTGCTACAATTACTAACAAACTGCAGCAAACTCTTCAAAAAATATTTTTGCCAATTTTGCAACTAGATATGAACCAACTGCTTCACAAAAATATTAAGACAAGAACTGTCTTCAAAAAAAATTATTATCCAAACTTTGCAGCTGTCCAATTTGGCCACCTGCTCAAAATATTAAAACCAGACTCTTCTGGCCAGTGCTTATAAAACTGCAAGTCTAACTGAACTGTTATTTTTTATCAGCCCTTTTATAGAATTAGTTTGGGATGATATCAACACATTTAATTAAAGAAGTTTTTTTTCTTATCTTTTCAAAAAGATCACTAATCCTTTCAAATCCCTCTTAAATTAAAAGTTACTTTTGAAAGCAACTTTGCAATTTTACCAAAGGTGTGATCTACATGTTCTTACTTCGATGGTGAAATGCATACAAGCATTAATTAAAAAAGATATTTTATACAAGTTTTAATTAAAAGATTTTTCAAAAAGAATAGATAATAGAAATATTTACAATTATCAGTTCTATTTTAAACATAAACACACTTTTTTTTTTAATTTCAAAATCAGAATAAAAATATTAATTTTTATTAGACCTTTTTAAAATCTTTATTTCATAATACAATTTTATTTTAAATTCAGAGTTATTTAACCCTTTATTCCAGGATTGTGTAGAAAAATATTTACAAATTTATGTCTGTGCTTATTTCTACTTTTACTTTACTTTATATCTATATTCGCTAGATGGAGCTTACCACTAGCTCCAAACAAGCTTTAATAATAAGTGCCAACAGAGAAAGAATTCAAAATCTCTATCGTACTATCCTCATCTCCAGTCCAATTGGTTTTGAGCTTAATGGCTCACCTCAGTGAAGAGTTAGGATTTCAGAAACTAGATCTAAAATTCCAACTCAGAGCACTCATTTAATACATTAATATCACTTTGAAAACTCGAATTTTTCAGAAATGTAAATTTCTTCAAATCTAGCTTTACAAACTAGATAGCTATATGGGTCTGAACTCAGTTTAGTTTCACCATATATTAATAGCTAAAGCAATATTACATCACAAAAGCGTTCAAGGGTACACTTATAATAATTAATAAAACAAGTCACAAATTGTGCAACTTACCTTTAAGCTTGTGCTATATATATATATGTGTGTGTGTGTGTGCGCGTGCATGGCACACAACTATATTGCTGTGCGTTTATGTAACCCATATGATTACATTGACCCACTCTGAGGTGAAAGGAACATAGAAATGAAACACCTTTCTAACAATGTTTTACATAATCTACATGTATAATCAAAACAAAGTTCATATCTAAAACTATGTACTCCTGAACTCTTATTAGAGATCTGACAGTTAACAGAATGAATAGTGTTCTGCCATCTGGAGATAGATAAAGAATTAAGATATTGGATTATAAGTACACAATGCACCACGAATATCAAGGGGACTACCTCAATTGAGACACTATAAGTCACTATAACCCTTGATAAGGAAAATTCAAAGCTCTTTGCAAAACCCTCTCTCATGGAAGGACTGGAAAATACAAAACTATGCCCTACTTTTTTGAGTCTTATGGGCTGGAAAATATAAGCTATGCCTTGCTCCTTTTCTTTGTGGACTTAGAACAGTGGTCTTCAACCTTTTCACATTTGCGGACCAGTAAAAATAAGGATAAGGTTTTGCGGCCCGGCAAAAATAAGAATAAGATTTTGCAGACCGGCAGAAGTCTATAGATAAATTTTCTTAAAGATGTAAACTGCTTAGCTTTAGATGAGCATAATTGTTATTACTGATCAAAACAACGCTAAATATAGAAGATGAAATTATATATATATATATATGAAGTTAGTTATAATAAAAAACTTTTTTTTGTAATTTTTAATTTTTTAGAAAAGTAATAAAAAATTTAATTCTATCCCCCCCCCCCATAAACATCTGTGATAACTAAAAAAACAAATTAATTTATGTATGATTGATTAGAATTTGTTTTCGTTCTGTTTCTTTTTTTTTTAATTGGGTAAAAATGAGATGAAAAAATAAATAAAAATTGTTTATATTAATTAAAAGTTTAAACTCTTATTATTTTGTTATTACAAACTTTCCTGTGGCCCGGCACCGGTCCACGGATCAAGGGTTGAAGATCACTGACATAGAGACTGGAATCATGGCAGGACTATGTTAACTACTCTGTGATTAACAATATAAAATACAAAAAAAAAATGGGTTGGAGTAAATAGCTGAGAGAAAACACCTCGTGTAATTGCATGAAAACATTGCATCCTCAAGCCAATGACAAAAATCTCCATCCATCATTAAAACTGAAAATACAGCCAAACACACTTCAACAATAAAACACTCAATCCAATCTCCAAAATCACTGATTTTCTATTTAACTCTAAATGAACCTCTTTAAACATACATAAAAACTACTATTTTATAATTTATAATCATCATCAATACTCTTGTCATCTGCTTCACAGTATTTTTTAAAATTAATTCTGCATAAAATTCATACTTTTTTCTTTCTTAGTTGTGGTTTGAGATCAAGTTGATAAATTTGAAGTGATGATCACCAGTATA
This sequence comes from Epiperipatus broadwayi, assembly GCA_028023455.1. Lineage (NCBI taxonomy): Eukaryota > Metazoa > Onychophora > Udeonychophora > Euonychophora > Peripatidae > Epiperipatus > Epiperipatus broadwayi. The sequence continues at coordinate 6,250 of JAQFVV010007647.1, forward strand.
TGATCATCATTAGCCTTACATTGGGCAGCTATCTATAATGTTTGCCACAGTACATGATCATAATCAGTTCTCAGTTATGTAGCCATTTGTAACTCTACAGAAAATTGGGGTTTAAACCATGAGGGATCAGATAAATTTTATTTTTATTCTCAAGTTTTAAAAAAATTAATCTCAAAAAAGGTGAACATAATAAATCACTCTGAGAGATCAGTATAAGTAACTATAATTTGTAATTATAAGAGTATATAGATAATTATCAACTATTATGATAATAAATTTTGGTATAAAACAATATATATTACTTTGCTAAACCAGACTTTTGATATGGCCCTTGTCAAAGCATGATTAAAGTGAATATTAGAAAATGCATTAGCATATCTGCATGCATATAAATAAACATTAAATTAGTCACTGATTATTATACATTTACATATTTGCATGTATAAATTGACTTAGTACTTGGCTATGTCATATTTGTGAAATTCTTAGTTAATTATATTTCATTTTTTATTTTCTATTATTGTTTTCTAGGCAAATAATTTTAGTTTCAGCAGGATTAAAGGTATGACCAGATTTTTTCTCATGGTCTACAAATACTAAGCTATAAGCACTATTGCATTTAGCTCTATTATATAAATGAGCAGAGTGATTCTTTAATTTAAGTTTGCATTGACTCTCCAAAGTATCTGAAATTGCAAAATTGACAATTCAGGGTGTATAACAATTGAGCTTTATCATTATCTTTAATCTTATTTTTGAAATTGTTAAAAAGTCTATTTAGTGGTAAGGAGCATCTAAAACCAATATCAAAATTCTTATGCACAATCAAAAGATACACTGTATTGAAAGCTTCACTTAGCAGAATAATAAGTATTGTTTTATACCAAAATTCATTATCGTAATAATTATCTACAGACTCTTGTAGAATTTATTTTATCATATATGCATAGCATAAGTTGCACATAATTATAAGTTATTGGTTATAATAATGTTTGCAGTAGTAAACTAAAACACAATAATAAACAATCCGACTTTCATTAACTGTCAGTCTATCTATCAATTTACTCATTTACTGCACATATAACAATACAAAAAAATAATGGAATATATATAAATTTAGTCAATTTACTATAAGCCATGAATATTATATATATGTTATATCAAAAGCATGCTAGATAATAATAAATCTGAATAGTTTTTTAAAAAATTATATTTTCTGTCCATGTTTTCATTAACCATCGTGGATCACAAGAATGTGTATACAAATGTATAGCTTTGGATTTAATATTCCAACCTGGAATTAGTTTTCTATAAAAGCTAGAGCTAAATGGCAAAAATATACAAAATACAATACATTCTTTTAAATCATAGCCATGTAAAATGACTTGTGTATTTTGATAAGGTTAGCAAATAATTTGCATTAAGGACCTTAGCCAATTTACTTATTTATTAATTGTTCGAAATACCTACATTGTTTTATTTAATCATAACTCCAGATTATCTGTTGTAAAAATATAGTTAGTTTACAATTGTTAAAAGTAAAAAAATGAATGTTTATATAAATACTGTATATCACAGAACACTCTCATTACAAATACATTACTCGGAATTATTTGAACTAGAATATTCTTTGATATGATTATAATCCTAATCATTACATATTCAAGCAATAATAGGTTCTTTATATGCTGCTGAAATTAGTAATACCATATATTAAGTATATTTTAATTAAGAAATCTTTAATATAGAAAAATTAAAGAATACTATTTATGAAAAGATAATTGTACTATAAAGTATTAAAAGATGGAAATTGTCTTTTAAATAACCATCCAGATTTAACAAAAAAGATTACAGTTTAACATGTTTTGAATATTAAATGATTAGAATATTTAAAACAAGGATAGTGATTCCTTTATTTTGTTTTAATATATTATTACAAGTAAGAGAAATATAACATTATTAAAATTTCATATTTAATAAAATACATATGTGTAAAAAAAGGCAAATGTGATAACCTTGATAGTAACAGTAACAGAAAAAAATGTATATTTATAATATATGAGAAATAGAATATATTAAACCACTGAAATATAACATGATTAACATTTGTTATACTTGCACAAGCTGTTAAAGCAGTAGCAATTCTCTCCATACAGTAGTGTCACCCAGTGAAAGCCATTGTAAGGAATGGATGCTAGATTTGTACAACAAAATTTCTATGTAGTGCCTACTCATTTAATATCCCCAATTTTGTTTCTAACTTGTGAACTATATCAGTGAGAAGCCTTGGATTTATGGGCACTGCACCTAGATATTTGGATCTAATGCAACTCTCCAGCAGCCACATTTTACCTTTTTAGTTAACTACAAAGCTATTATTCCAAAATTAAATCACAATGATGTTTTTAATTTGAGATCCAAAACTCCTCACTGTTGATGGTCACAAGCTAGAAATTAGTTTGGTGATATTGGATGAGTAGGCACTAAATAGGAATTTTAATGCCCAGACCTTCTAGCATACATTAATTGCTATGACTTGCACTGGATAGCACAACCATATGGAGATAGTTGCTACTGAAATAGAAATGTATGTGGTTATATAGGTAGAAATAATTTTGACATTTTAATGTTTGTTTAATTTATTGGATGTTTATATCTTCAATTTGTATGCCTATTAAAATACTGAAGATGATTTATATGTAAAAAGGTAGAAACATTGCAAATTAAACAATATAATCTATAAAAATTAAAACATTTCAGAATTTGGTAACAGAAACAGAAAAGCATATATATATTATATATATTTAATGTTTTCATGGTTGTATGATATAGATAAATTATTATTTTTGGGACTAAACTGTGTGTTATTTTGCATTACAAACCGATATTCCAATAAACTAGCATCCACCATTGTCAAGGTATTCTGATAAACTAGCATCTGCCATTGTCAAGGTTGACTTTTCAAAAGTCAACCTTGACAATGGCGGATGCTAGTTTATTGGAATATCAGTTTGTAATGCAAAATAACAGACAGTTTAGTCCCAAAAATAATAGTTTATATATATATAGTAACAACTCTCTTTATATAATAGTACCACTTAATGCAAACTATAGTAATCAATAGATGCCAGAATGTTTTGATATTTAAATCCCTATTTAGTGTCTATTCATCCAGCCCAATTTCTAGCTAATGGCTCATGGCTATCACCAGTGAGGAACATTAGATCTGAGAACAATTCATCTAAACTTTTGGATTTCCAGTCATTACCATTTACCTATTTAGTCAACTTTAAATCAGTGAGTCCAAACTGAAAAGACAATAATATTTTTAATCCAAACTAATATTTCTGTATACTTGCACAGATTTGAACCCAGTTCAGTATTTATATATTTAGATGTCTTTGGGGTTTTTTTATAATCTTCCCCAACATCCTTTGGTTAGGATTAGTATTAAACCATTAAAATATACATGTATGGAGAGAGTTGCTACTATTTTAATAGCTTGTGCAAAAAAAAAAGGTGGTCAAGTGATGTTTTAATGATAATTGATTGTAGTTATAAAAAACTAGACACCAGAATATAAAGATGTTTTAGAGCTGTAAGTCTATGCAGTTTGTTAATTTGGATTGAAAATATTGTGTTTTTTGTTTTGGGCTCATTGCTTTAGAGTTGATTAAATAAGTAAAAAATAGTTGCTGGAGAAATGCATTAGATCCAAAGGTCTAAGTCTATTGTTCTCAAATTTAAGACTCCTCATTGATAACCACCATAAGCTAAACATGACTCTGAAAATATTGGGTATGTAAGCATTAGATGAATTTAATTATACAAATCTTCTTCCATATATCACTATCATACGGAAAGAAATGCTACTATTTTAATAGCTTGTGCAAGGAAAAGAAGTAGTGGTCATGTGATGTTTAAAAGTATATATATTAAAATAATACATTATAATTAATTAAATTCTCGTATAGAGATGATAATCTGGACTAATTGATGATTGCTGGTTTAGCATGAAATACATATGTTGATTATTTATCTTTTCAACATATACGTGTTTAAGTGTATCAGTAATATGAGATAGAGTGGTGAGCGGTGGGTCATGTGAAAGTCTGTGCTCATATATCCTATATATTATATATTTATTGAAAATTTTCTTTCTAAGTGAAAAATCATCACTTTACAAATAAAAAAATATAGAAACATATACACATCACATGTGCCCTAAATAAAATTTTATTTTTAATTGTAAAATTAGACAAATTAAAAATATGGTATCTACGTTTATTTCATAAATATAGGGGATTTGAACACAGACTTTCAAGCACCTTTCAACTATCCACACAATCTCATACACTGATGCACGTAACCATGCACATGCAGAAAAAATAAAGATTAAATCATGTTTTAAATTGGAAGATTAAAAAGTCCCTTTTTCTTTTCTCCCTCAAAAAAATTCCTTTTTTCTTTTCTCTCTCAATGAAGAAAAATTGTTTTCTACTATGATCACTCTTTTAAGTATTACATTATGTGGTATGATAGATTGTAATATTAAGATACTGAGATTATTTTTCCTTTGCAAAATGTCAAATTTATGATTAACTTTTTTAATGTGTGGTCTTTTCATGCAAGCATTTTTATTTCCATGCGGAAAGTAAACTTAAATTATTAGTTTACTAATCTAACTTCAAAGAGTGATATATATTTGATAAATAAATTTAAATGAAATGGAAAAAATATCTTTTGAAAGTTAAAATTGAACAAATTGTTATTAAAATTCAGAACTAAAGTGAGGTGTTCAGTTAATAGCTCTTTATTCTTGTATCAAAGTTGATGACTTCAAAATTATAATATTAATAGTGCATTGGGATATTAAATTATTTGATATATTATATAAAAACCTATTACTTTGCTGAAAATGTTTTTTCTTATTTTAAATTATTTTAATTCTTAAAAAATTGATCACAATGAATATTAATTTTTGAATGTTTGGGAGAATAATGCATATGTAGAGATAACTGTAACTGTCGTTGGATTCGAAGTATATGTTAATTATAAAAAACATTATAAATGTATACAATTTTATGTCCAGAAAAAAAGCTTTTGTTTTAAATAATTTTATTAATAAATATATGTTTTTGTTAAAGTTATTTATAAATACAAAAAACTATATAGTTTATATCCATTTTATGATAGCATCATAAAAGTAACATCTGTGTATGTGAGCTGATATAAGATTTAAGTATGACATTTTTTAGTTATGTTATAATTTGGAGTCATTTTTTGTGCCAATGATAATAACTTATTTTGCAAATACTATGTGCAATTCAGTATAAAATAATTGATGTTTGTTTAAAAGATTGTGTGATGACATCTTCATCATCATCATCAACAACATCAACCATTATCAATCCACTGCAGGATGAAGGTCTCTCCAAGTTTAATCCATCTTCTCCGATCTTTAGCTTCTCTTCTCCACAACACCCCTGCACATTTTCTTATTTCATCCATCCATCTCACATGTGGCCTCTTTCTGGGTCTTTTACAATCTCTTGGAATCCAGTTTAAAATTTCAATTGTCCATCTATTATCATCTCTTCTAGCAATATGTCCAGCCCAACTCCATTTCAATCTTTTAATTTCTTCAATAAGGTCAGTAACACCTGTTTGTTGTCTTACCCATATATTGCGTTTTCGATCTCTTCTTGTTACTCCCAACATACATCTCTCCATACTCCTTTGAGTGGTCTGAAGTCTCTATATTGCTCTTCTATTAAGTGTCCAAGTCTCAGATCCATAAGTAAGAACTGGTAAAACACATTTGTTAAAAACCATCCTTTTCAAACACATAGGCATATTTCCTTTTAGTATCAAGTTATTTCTACCAAAAGCACTCCAACCAAGTTTAATTCTATGATTAATTTCCTCCATTATGTTTCCATCTGTATTAATAATCTGACCAAGGTATTTGTAACTGTTAACTTCTTCTAACTCTTCATAATCAATCTTTATTTTCATATTTTGAGCAAATCGATTAAACATTACTTTAGTCTTTTTAACATTTATCTTTAGTCCTACTTTTCTACTTTCATCTGCTAACTCCTGCAACATTTTCTGCAGCTCTGAAGCATTATTTGCAAAAACAACTACATCATCTGCGAAATCTAAATGACTTAAATACTCTCCATTTACTTTCACTCCTTTAGTTTCCCATTTTAATCCACAAAATACTTCTTGCAGCACTGCTGTAAAGAGTTTTGGAGATATGGAGTCACCTTGTCTTACACCTTTCTCAATGTTGATAAGGAGTTTGCTATTAACTGAAAGGAGACCCTTTGATTCCTCTTGGAGGCCGTAAAGGAACTGAGCAGGGCAAATTCCTAATGTCCACTCCATACGTTCTTGTCGTTGCAGCTGTTATTACTATGTGATTATTCATATAGTATACGAACATGGATGGGCTGCTCACCAACACGCATTAGCCAGTGTGGTGAGTTTATTGGCTTTTTACCTCTGAGTTTAAGATCAAGAAACACCATGGTCTTTCTTCTCAGTGCCTGATAAGGCAGAATGAATGTTTGTGTAAATGATAAATATTTTTCCAATATATATATACAATTATGACAGACAAAAATAAAGCATGGCCATTATTCCCAGGAGGCTGTAAAGTCACCAACCAAGGCAGCGGTTGGTGGCCGAAGGCAGAGGGTGCTAAGAATCCCCTGATTGCGGACCCAGGCTGCCATTTGATGACGAGTTTTTATTTAGGTACTTACAACTGCAGATCACTTTCAAGTGAAGGAAGATTGCAAGAATTAGAAGAAGAACTGTCTTATATTAAATGGGACATTATTGGACTTTGTGAAGTTAGAAGAAAAGAAAAAGAAACAATTGATTTAAAAAGTGGACATATACTCTATTATAAAGGCACACATATTGGAAATACAAGTGGAGTAGGATTCATTATAAATAAAAAGTGGAAAAACAATATTGTGGAGATTGATGGTGTATCGGACAGAGTGCCAAGATTAGTTATACAACTTAATAGCAGATACCAAATGCAGATAATTCAGGTTTATGCCCCAACAAGTTCTCATAATGATGAAGTAGTAGAAGATTTCTATAAGGATGTACAAAAGGATTTTGATCAGAGTAAACAACATTTTAAAATTGTTATGGGAGACTTTAATGCTAGAATTGGTAGACAAATGAAAGATGAAATTGCTGTAGGTAATTTTGGTTATGGTAATAGAAATGAGAGAGGACATAGACTTGTGGAGTTTGCAGAAAAAGAAAAACTTTATATTATGAATTCATTTTTTGAGAAAAATGTTAAAAGGAAATGGACATGGAAGCATTCAAATGAAGGTACAGCAGAATCGGATTATATTTTGACTAACAGAAAATACATATTTCAAGATTGTAATGTTCTTAATAAATTTAACACAGGAAGTGATCATCGATTAGTAAGGTGTAAGTTACGTGTTAATGTAAAACTAGTAAGACAAAAATTATTAAGAAAAACAATATTTACAGTTGATATTCCTAATCTTCAGAAACATTCTAATGAATTTAAATTAGAACTTACAAATAGGTTTCAAGTGTTAGGAGATTTTGAACATGATACAGATTTGAATGAAATTAATATGAAAATAACTGATACACTTTTAAAAACTGCAACAAACATAGCTGGTAGAAAAAAGCAGCAATTGACTAATAAAATTTCTACTGAGACTAGAGAATTTATGAAGAAAAGAAGGAATATGAAAATATACAAAAATGATGTATTGAAAAGAATTGAATATCTCGAATTTTGTAAAATGGTACAGAAAAGAGTTGAAAACGATATAAGAAAGTATAACTGTGAAATAGCAAGGAAAGCTGTAGAAGAAAATAAAAGTCTCAAAAATGTTAAACAACATTTTGGTATTGGTAGGAAATTTATATCTGCAATAAGAAAAAAAGATGGAATTATTACTAAAAAGAGAGATGACATCATGAAATTGGTAGAAGATTTTTATCAAGAATTATATAGAAATAAAGAACAAGTACCTCCTATATCTATTACATCTTCCAAATTGCCCAGAATTTTAAATAAAGAAGTGAGACATGCAATTAAGTGTATGAAGAAAGGAAAGGCTCCAGGAAATGATGGAATTATAATTGATATATTAAAAGAAGCAGGTGAAGAAATAGAAACAATTTTAGCAAAGTTATATACCAAATGTCTAAATGATAAAGATGTACCGGAAGATTGGAAGAATGCAGTAATAATATTAATATTTAAAAAAGGTGATAAAGAAGATATTAGAAATTACAGACCTATCAGCCTTTTATCAGTTTTATATAAAATTTTTACCAAGATAATTACAACTCGTCTACAGAGAACTTTGGATTTCCACCAACCAAGAGAACAAGCTGGATTTAAAAGTGGTTTTAGTACAATAGATCATATCCAGGTATTGAGAGAAGTCATAGAAAGGACAAATGAATATGAGTTGTCATTATGTTTTGGATTTGTAGATTATGAAAAGTCATTCGATTCTATACACATTTCTTCAGTGATTAAAGCATTGGATCATCAAGGTATAGATCCAGGATATTGTCATATTTTAAAGAATATTTATAAAAATGCAACAGCAATAATTAGATTACATAATGATGACATCTTACTGTTAGTTATATATAGTCAATTACTATTACTATGTTTAAATGTTAAATGTTTTTAGAAAAATTCAAACTTTATTTATATTTTTCTAAATATATTTTAACTGCTAGATTAGTATTGAATTTGATATCTTAAGTAGTAGTATTTTCTTTTCTCCCTTTATATATTGCTGCCCTGACAAGTGATATCTATCATGGGAATTCTGCCAGTGACCATTAAGATCATGAATACCGAATTTAATGTGATGATCTAATCAATTAGATTATTCTCTCAAAAACAATGAGCAGTAGAAAAATTATATACATATTTATGATAGTCTTTGTGACTTTCCCATTTTTTAAAGAGCAAGTTAATGAGTGGTTTTCAAACATATGGGTAACTATATTAGATACTTGGATAATATTACTAACATTTAGATACATTTGGCACTAAATTCTACATCTAACTACTAGTTAAAAGTTGGATTTTACTGTTAGATATATTAGTCTATGATAGAGCTTTTGTTCTGTAAAACTGATGCAATAGCTTAAACTCCATAATTTAAAGCTTTGATGTCATAGCATATATCCAAAGATACTTAGAAGCTCTTATTAGTAATTAAACATATTTCAGAAAGAGATTTTATTGTTACGTAATCAAATTCTAACCCATGTGCATTGGGCTATGAGAACAGTTAATAATAGAGACTGCAAAAATTCATTATCAATAATCATATCATTAAGCAGATATTATTTGGTATATACATTAATGCATTATTTATATATAGCATCAATATGATAGAGTATTTTTTCCTTATGAAAATATTTTTAAAGAAATTCAAAATTTTTCAATAGCAGTCATATGTACAATTCATCTATCTCTTTACTATGGGTTAGTAAAATAGCATATACTTCATCCTGGTTAAAAAAATATATCAGAAAAATCACATATGTTCATTATTAAAAACATTATTAAATATGTTGCTACTTTTTCTAGTAACAGTAGAATGTCATAAATCTATTGGTATTAACCCATGTTTTATTATTTGTTATTTGAATATTTATTTAGCTTATCATAACCATTAACTCAGATGCAAGCAGATAAGCAAATATTATTTAACAGTTAATATATAAAAATCATCACCTTAATATGCAAAAAACATGAAGTCAATGGGACTTAAAAAAAGTAATTTAGTAGTTCATATTTTTATTAAATAAAATAATACAGATTAGTGGTGTCACTTTATGTATCAAACATACTTAGGAGATCTTATTGGCATTAGATATATTTTAGAGAAATAAGACTACAAGTTCTATCAGTTAGTATATCAAATTTTAGCTTTTGTGTATTAGGAATTGAGAATATTTGATATATTTTGTAACAGAGAGTGTAGAAAGACCTCAGTAGCAAAATATATAAAGTTAAGTGCATTCAGGAGACGATATCTTTGATATTATACAATAAAACTTACAAACTTTATAAACTCTTAAAACATATGGATAAAAATATATAAAAAACAACAATCAATGATTAACAAAATGCATTTTTTTTGGAAGAACTAGCCATCATATTAACTGGCCCAGATATTTGCCCACATATGTCTTCATCACATTAGTTTAGTTTGTTCTTGATGTCATCTTGGATAAATATGTTAAAATTACTATTAATCATTTTATTACATTATAAATTATTATTTATTTTTTAGTAATAATCTTAATGTATTTATTCAAGACAATATCATCAAAAATTAGTGTATTCAAGTAACATTAGTCTTATAAATTGAATTGTTTTAGTTTATTGTGAATAAATGAAAATTTGTGGCAAGAGACTGAGCTGATTGATAATAATTAATTGTGCCAGAATGTATCTTGAAAATCATTTGCTTTTTCATGCATATTTATCAATATGCTTTAAAAGAGTATAGAAGTTGCACACAAGTTTTATTGTATATTGAATATTCATTCATACATGAGCAGAAAAAGAGGGGGAAATTAATAAATAATATTTATGCTGAGATTTAATAATTAATATATTAAATTTTTAATTATATCAGCTTAAAAATGTAATAATAATTTATAGATTAATATTGTGATTAATAATAATCATTATTATAAATTTATTTAATGCACATTGATTATGTAAGTAATATTTAAGCGTAAGCCTGTGGTTAAGACCTGTAGAGGTCCCTACCTTAACATTTTCAAGTTCACATGCTTTAGGATTATTGCCTTAGTAAATAATCATTATTGTATTTTTTCAAGGTAATATCTTCTAAAACAAATACAAATAGTTTTGCACTTGTGGACTGAATCAAAAACATAAGGAGAACATTTTTATAAATATAAACATGCAAATACAAATAAAATAAAAATATTTTAAATATAAAAGGAGGTTCCCAATATTGCTTTATTACTTAAAATCCAATAATAATGTATTTGCAGATTTTTTTTTTTTCTTTTCCACACTCCTATAAGTCACTAAATCAAAAATTTTCAATAATAATTTTTCAAAAATGTCTTATACAGAATTAGGTAATTGAGAAAAAAACAACATCCACATTAGAAATACCATTGAAAGTTACTTCAGATGGGCTTTTAAACTCATGTCAAGGTCACTTCATGACCAACAATGGAATCAGAAATAAATGCTAAGATAGGAGATATTTTGCTGTTGTCACATCTGCTGATATTAACACTGAAGTGTGATATTAAACATAATTTATGTGATCAGACTGCATAATAATTTGTAGTGAAATGCAGTTATATTACAAATAATCAAATGACTTTATTGCTAAGGAGTTCATAAGATGTTTGAGTGCTGGAAGTGCTGGAACTTGAATTGACTCGAGTATCTTTTGCTCCAGCGATTGACACTCTTTCACTGCATTAACCATGCAGAGCAATGCAATTATATTAAGAGGAGTGAAAGATAATTGGTGGAAGGAAGTATATTAGGCCCAAAAAAATCCAGATGCATTATTCTCAGCTTCTTAGTAACAAAACCATATTCAAAAACTAGGCCACTGGATACGGATCTATTAAACGTTAACATATATTGATTACTCAAATTTACACTAGGTGGCATAATTGATGTGAGAAAAAAGAATTTTGCTACTGAAAATGATTTGGATAATAGGAAATAAAAAATAGAGGGATTTTCTTTTAATTATAGTAGCTGCAGGAGAGAGAATGTTTAACTTGGCTATTAAGGTCTCGGAACATATAATTTAAGCACAGAAATTTCTAATTTTCTCTAAGAAAAGCCGATTTTATGTCACAACACATTCATTTTATAAATGAATTATTTTGTTCATATTATGTAATTTAAACTTTTGCATAGAATCGTACCTTTATTCTTTATTTTAAAAAAATTAAGTGTGGTTATTAATAAAAGTATGCATAGTATTTAAATAATTTATTTATTGTAATTTATATATGCCTTTATTCCAATTTATATGCTTATCAAAAAAAAAAAAATCAAAAGAAACAAAAGGAAATGATTTTATAACTAACCTATTTAATTTTACTCATTTTATAACTAATCTATTTAATTTTTACTTTTAACTAAAAAAATTTCAAAGATTGCTTATCATCTGTCACTAAATTAAAAATATGTGCAAATAATTATAGAGTAGTGAAATTCTGCTTCATCGAGCGTTATAATATATATTTACATAAAAAGTTTAGTTTTTTAACATTTCATTACAATTAATCTGCAATATGTGTGTGTGTGTGCGTGTGTGTTTAAGTGAATAAAAATCCTAAAACAATGTTAAATACTCCATTACAGAATAAACAATTCTTAAATTATATCTGTAATTAAGTGTAGACTATTTCCATTATCTAGTTTTAAGTATTAAATACTTTTAGAAAAAAATCAAATCTTATTTAAATTTTTCCAGTGCATTTATTCGTTCATAATAATACACAGGTTAGTATACAACAAAGTTTCAAAAGGTATTATTCTTCCCTCTAGGTGTTTCTAGCCTGATCAGCAATACTATTATAGCAAAGGAATTAAACTGGTGATTTTTAAATTCATGAATACTGAATTTAACAACAGTTTAACCAACTAAGCTATTGCAAAGTGTTATATAACTTTAAATAGTAGAGAGAGAAAAAAAGAAGAGAAAAGAGAAAAAAATTCAGAGCTGGAACTAATTAAATACCAAGATTTTACACATAAGCTAATTTGCATACCTTTACAGATTTGACCACCAGGTCAGTTTTATAGTGATAGATCTTAGTTGTACAACAATTGCAGGCTCTTTTATCTTTTGGAATCATAACTGTTGAAAACAAATTTTTTGATCACTCTTCTGCATCATAACAAGCATCTAATTCTTCAAGCCCTCTTTCCTTTCATAATCTTTGATATTTTGACTATATTAATAACATTTCAATTGCAGGCAACTTTTTAATGTATACAATCCCCCCCCCCACCTCTCATCGCCATATATACACAGATATTTAGTCAGGAAATATGAATCATAAATATTCTTTTATATAAAAAAGGGAGTTGTTATATAAAAGTTAGTTTAATTATTTTATCACAATGATTAAATAGTCTCAATGTAATAATTGAAGATTCTACTGATGCATCTATAATTTGAGTACAGGGAGCAACTATCATAAAGAAAACCAATTTAATGCATATTGACATATGATTGTATTAAAAGTATTTTTAAAAAAAATTTACGTAGGGGCCCCCAAAATTCTAGCAATGTTATTGCCTGGAAGGTCAAATCTGAGTGAAGCTTAAAATTTTTTGGTAAAACTTTTCAACAAAGTTAAGTTGTTTTTTTTATACTTACCCAAATAATTAACTATCACTGTGCAGAAATGAGTAATAAACTATTTTTAATGAAGGAATAATAATTCCCAAGATAATCAATCAAATGAATATCAATGCTGTGCTTATAAAAAATAAGCATGATTTTAATATGTTGCAGTCTTTACCACTTAAGTGCACTGAAGCAGAATTTTTTTTATCTAATTACTATAAAAAAATCTTAGTAGCGAGAGACATCTATTGTTACAATTAAGCATTGGATTATATTTTGTAAGATAAACAAATTTTGTCTGAGATGTGAAATAACTCTTAGCTACTTCACAAGAATTTTGTGAGGGACTGCATTAAATATATATATACGCAAATTTATAAATAAGTATTTAAAAATACAGTATTTAAAAGCTTATAAAAAATATATATGTATAACAGTCACTTAGGAGCGCATTCAACTAACTTGTAGCTTTGTCAACTATCACGTTTAAAATGTCAAATCAACAGGCAAGTTTCATTAAGAAAATTTATAAAGGAATATGTGATATTGCATTTTATGCACCACCTACATTAAATAAATTAATAAACAATTCAAAGGATAAAAAAACAAAGGAACACTTATTGTTATTTAAAAGGGTTCAAAATACAAAACAAAATTTTAAAAATAATGATAATTTATCAGCTTCTGTCTTTTATGACCATAATAAATCATGTATATATGGTTTCGATTTTAATTATAACAACGTAAAAATATTGGAAACTGAAAGAAATAATAATAAAAGGAAAATTAAAGAGGCGATGTTAATATGTAAATACAAGCAACATTTGGTTTTTTTAATAGGCAAGCAGCAAACATTAAGATCACAGAATTATGGGAAAGTTGACATCATAGAATTATGGGAAAGCTGACATTTTAAACGTGATAGTTGACAAAGTTACAAGTTAGTTGAAAGCGCTCCTAAGTGACTGTTATACATAAATATATTTTTATAAGCTTTTAAATACTGTATTTTTAAATATTTATTTATAAATTTGCATATATTATTTTGAAGAAATACAGACATCGATTTATAATATTATATATATATGGATAATGTTTACAATATTGTAATAACTGCAGAAAGGAATTTTCCATTAGCTGAAAGGAGACTTTGATTTTTCTTTGTAAGCAGTACAAATTTTTAATATCCATTCCATTCATTTTTGTCATTGCAGCTGTTATTGCTATGTGATTATTCACATGGGAAATGAACATGGATGCAGTTATTTATCAACATGAATAAGTCAGCACAATGATTTTACTGACATAACTTTGGAGTGTAAAATCAATAAAGAGCATGGTTTTTGTTCTCAGTTGCTGATAGTTCTTAACTAAAATATTAGCTGAGTTTTCTTGAAGGCAGAATGAATGTGTATGAATGATATATTTATGATGTTTAAAATTATGATAGATAAAATGAAATCAGGACCCTTATTGCTAGAGGTCTGTAAATCTAATTCCATGATTGTAAACCATACTGCCATTAGGTACCTGCAACTGTAAATCACTTTCAAGTAAAGGTAAATTTCATCAACTGATAGAAAAACTATCTGATATCAAATGAAAGATTGTTGAATTTTGTGAAGTTAAAAGACAAGGTGAAGAGACAATTGATTTAAAGAGTGGAGATTGTTTTACTACAAAGCCATAAATATTGGAAGCAAGTGGAATGTGATTCATTATAAATAAAATGTGAAGAATAAGGATTGTGGAGATTGGTGACATATCAGAAAGACTGCCAACATTAGTTATTTAAATTAATGAAAGATACCAAATACAGATAGTTCAGGTTTATTCTCTAACAAGTTCTTATTGCAATGAAGAAGTAGAGGATTTTTATATGAATATACTTAATGCTTTTGATCATACCAAACATTTTAAAATTATCGCAAAGGCCTTTAATACCAAAAATTGTTAATACAATTGAGAGACAAAGTGCTTTAGGTTAATGTAATCATCGTAATATAAATAAGACAGGACATACAGTTCATAGAAAAAAAAACTATATCACAAATTTCTTTTCTTGAGAAAAATGGTCTGGAAATGAACTTGGAAGCATTCAATAAATATACAGAAAGATTAGATTACATTTTGATTAACAGAAAGTATGTATTTCAAAACTGTAATATTCTTAATAAATTCATCACAGGAAGTAATCATTGATTGATGAGGTGTAAGATACCAGTTAATGTAAAACTAGAGAGATAAAAACTATTTAGAAAAATAATATTAACAACTGATATTTCTAAACTTTGGAAACATTCCAATGAATAAAAATTATAACTTGCAAATTGTTTTTTCAGACTATGAAAATGGTTCAGACTTGATTGAAATAACTGATACTCTATTAAGAATTGCAAAAAAAAATAGCTTGTATAAAAAAGCAACAATTTACAGTAAATTTTCTATTGATATAAAATAATGAAAAAAGAAAAGAAGGAATATGAACATTTTTATAATTGTTAAGAAAAATTGAATATCTAGAGTTTTGTAAAATGATATGGAAAAGAGTTAATAATGAAAATAAAAATGTGAATTGGTAAAGAACACGGTAACAGAAAATAAAGCATAAAACGTCATCTTGATATTGAAAGAAATGTTTCAGCAATATGAAAAAAGATGGAACTATTATTAAAAGAAAGGTGTCTTCATAAAATGTTTGAAAGAATTCTATAAACAATTGTATAATAATAAAGAATAAGAAAACAAAATATTCTTTCAAGTGTTACATCCTCTAAATTGTGATAGTGAGATGTGCAATTAAATCTACAAAGGAGAAAGCTTTGGGAAATGATGGGATTGTTATTTGAAAAAGGTGAAGAAATATAAAAATTGTTATCAAAGCTATATACAAAACATCTAAATAATAAAGATGTATTAGATGATTGGAAGAATGCAAAAGTAGTATTGATATTTAAGAAAGGTGATAAAGAAGAAATTAGAAATTGCAGACCTATTAGTCTTCTATCAGTTCTTTGCAATATTTTTTTCATGTGTCAAAGCATCAGCCAGGAAGCGAACCCAGGACAACTGCTTGTAAGGCAACTGTGCTGACCAAACGGCCACCAATGCTTGACTACATATTTACCAAGATAATTACAAATAATCTAAAGTGAACTTTGGAATCTAACCAAACAAAATAAGATGAATTTAAAAGTGTTTCTAGCATAATGGATTACATCCAAATATTGAGAAATCAACGATTTTGAATTCCTACTTTGCTTATAATTTGTAGATTATGAAAAGACATTTAATTGTGTAAGCATTTTAATGGTGAATAAAGCTTTGAATCATCTAGATACATACTGTAATATCATATTCTAAATAATATTTATTAAAATGCTTTAGCAGAGATTAAATTACATGGTTATATTAAGAAGATTAACACTAAGAAAAGGGTATAGAATGTATTATGTGGCCTAAAATGAGAAGCTAAGAGAATAAAAGTAAACAGAGATTACTTAAGTCATCTAGTAATATTTACTGAGGCTATAACCTTGAGAATATGCGTGTAAAATGTGATAGTAGGGACCTCTACAGGTGTTTAACCACAAGCTTATGCTATATTATTTTTGAAAATAGTCCTTCAAAACTTCAGGAAATGGCAGTGATCAAATAAAAGTAAAAAAATAAGATTAAGGATAATTGCTTAAAAAGATTAAAGAAATGTTCAATGGATTTTCTCAGAAGAAAATAAAGAATAATAATCATGAATTAGAAAAAGTTAACTACTATAAATATCTTGGATAGATTATTAATACAAATGAAAGTCTAATGGATGAAATTAGTAATAGAATTAAACTTGGATGGAGTGCTTGTGGTAGAAATAATTTAGTATTAAAAAAAATGCATATATAATTGGAAACAAAGATTTTTAATATATGTATTTTACCAGTTAACCAGTTCTTACTTATGATCTGAGGTTTGAATATTTAAAGAATAATCAATAAATTATGGAGAGATTATGTTAGCAGTAACAAGAAGAGATCAAAAATGAAATATACAGATGAAAAACAAATAGATGTCATTGAAATCATTAAAAGAATTGAGAGATTGAAATAAAATCTGGTGTGAATATATTTCTAGAAGAGATAATAATATATATAGTTTGAGGTTTTAAATTAAAATCCAATAGACTTAGAAAGAAACGACACGTGATACTAATGGAAGAAATAAGGAAGTTTTCTGATGTGATGTGAACTTGGAAACTCATTCTGAAGTGAATCGATAATGGTTGAAAAATGATGATAAATATTAAGATGCCAATATATATATTATTAATAGGAGAGAAAGTTGTGGCAAACTAATACCAACAGTCAAGTATTATTAAGGAATCACATCGTATATAGTATTCCATTACCTATTTATTGCATCTATATTGAAAAGCAAAGAACTTTATATATTGTATATACACAGTAGAAACGAAATTTTTGAATATATAGTTATAAATTTTTGACTAGAGGAGATTCAGAAATGTTTTAGCTTTTATAGAATCGTTTTTTTTTTTTTTTAAGAATGTTTTTAATTTATTTACCAAATATGTTCATAAATGCCAGAAAAAAAAAACAATTCGTTATCTCTTTCTTTGATTAGTTTCAGATGAGAGCAAACTCTGTTGCCCTAAACAGTTAGCCCGCATAATGACAACGGAGATTTTAAAAGTTAAAACTTTCTGGATCAATTATCAAATGACCAATGAAAAAAAAAACTTTTTCTGTTTAGTCGATTGACATTTTTATGTAATCTTTCACATTGTTATTCGAACATCATTTGACTTCTCTCCCGAGCTTTTGATCATATAGTAAATATATAAACATGGAGTATTTTTTCATTTGTCAAAAAAATTTAAAACGGCATAAGTAATACACGTTAACGAAACAAATGTATATAAATTCACATATATATATAGTTTAAATATTTTTATGTGCTAATAAAATAATTTTAATTTACCTGTAGTTGTAATTGCTAATAAAAAAATAGAAACACCAGTTAAAATCCTAGTTATTAAGAATATTTCTTTTAACTTAATGTGCATGATACTAAAGACAAATCTTTAGATACAAATTGAGTTCTTTATTAAAATGTTTCGGAATAAGGTCATAAGATTTTAGAAACGTTCCCTCAGGAGAAAGGTGAAAGGGTCGACTTTTTTTAGTAAAGTAGTTTTTAATTCATAATGCTACCAGTTTATTTAAATTATTACATGACATTCAAAATTATAATTTTTTTAAAAATACATTCACTTTTTTCTTCCCACATCATCTTAATATTATATATAGAAATTACTTAATACTATAATGATTACGGTGTTAGTTTATCATACTTATGATCTGGGGCTCCAATCTATAAGGAGATAGAAATTTTCCAAGAAGAATCATTTAATAATGGTTGGAATATGGGTATTTAACTACTCCTTCTTGGCGACTGCTAACTCTGATTCGAAATACGTTAATTTTTTGTTGTTGTTGTTTTTAAATAATCACTTAGCAATGATAAAAGTACTGTTTCATGAGTAAATCTGTGTCTGATCCTCTTATCCCCCAACAAAGTAAAATTTAATAATATTAAATAACTGTCCTTCTTTCTTAATAACTTAATAAAAAATAATGCCCAAATATCTCCAGAAATGATCAAGTATGTGTTTTTATATTGTGTGTATATATTATAATAACAAATGGAAAGAATCGTTGCTCAGGAGGTCATATGACATTCAAACAAATGGAAGGAGTGGTTGATCAGGAGGTCGTATGACATTTAAACATAAAAAGTGAGAAGTTAAGCTCTAGTTCTGGGATTTAGATTTTCAAGAACAATAATCTGCTATAGCATTAAATCACACAGGTCATTTATTTTTTTTATATATGAAGGTTTTTATGACATAGAGATTAGCTCACCTGCTTGACACGATGTTAAGTTTAAATTCAGTTGAACACTGATTTTTTTTATAGGTTATAAACAGATTTAGAATTTTTCTTTCACATAATCAGCCCGTAACTAAATTAGCAAGCTATATAATTATTGGTCAGTAAATAATTATCTATTACTCAATGAAAAATAATGATCCCAGAATAATCTGGGTTAATCAGATGTGTTGGCTGTACAAATAAATACAATTGTTAACTAATATGGACTTCACATCAGATGGTCATATTTCCATGAGCAATGAACCTATAGTTTACCTTTACTTTTATCACTGATCCCTATTTCCTTTCAAATATTTATTAAACAAGTACAATGTTTACAGTGACAATTATGTATATATGGTAAGTTGAAAATGAAAGCTAGAATTACAA
This sequence comes from Epiperipatus broadwayi, assembly GCA_028023455.1. Lineage (NCBI taxonomy): Eukaryota > Metazoa > Onychophora > Udeonychophora > Euonychophora > Peripatidae > Epiperipatus > Epiperipatus broadwayi. The sequence goes on from JAQFVV010007647.1 coordinate 26,012, forward strand.
ACATAAAGAAGAATTACATGATTATAAATAAATATAAAATAATATTATTTTGGGCAAGAAGTAAACCTGAATACCTGGTCTACTGTTAACACACAAGTAGGCCAATTAATCTCACCTAACTCACCAAGACAAATTACCTCACACTACCAAGAGTCACTTAGTCAATGTAGAGTTTGGTCAGATCACCATTGGAAAAATCACTACAACTATGAAGGCTTAGATATTAATGCTAAATCTGATGTGTTCAGTTAAATATTATCCATTTTGATAACATAAGAATCTGAACTTCAGATTATTAACAAAATCACTTTAATTTAATTTAATGTATGAATGTTTTGATTTGACACTTATATAAGAAAGTCTAACAATATTATTATCAATAGGAGATCATGTAGGCTCATTCTGATTGAGAAAATCTTTTAAATGATCTGACTTTGATTCACAGCTTTAATGCTGGGACTACTTTTATTTAATGGAGCAGTTTGAATCATGGTGGAATCAAGAGTTACTTGAAAAACAGCTGAAACAAATATGATATCAGGAGCATGAACAGCTTAACCCTAAGATTGTGGTTTTTCATTCTAAAAATGGAATAATCTCTCAAGGCCTCATTGAGGAAGTCTTTGAAATTGAAATTAAGAGCTAGCTTTCTGATTTTAACAGCAAAATGTCTTATCCTCCTTCCCTTGTGTATGGGTATTGAAGTGATAGTTCTACATTATTGTTAAGGATTATGGGCAGAAAAATTTTGACAGTAGAGATAATGCTTTATCAAATTCAAGCTCAGCTGGCAGTATGGGAACTGCATATGCTCCTAATATCTTGTTGATCTGAGATCCACTTATAAACACAAATGTGACTAAATTTTTTAAATCAGGCTTTTTGATTTGATGAGCTTACATATAGAAAAGCACTTGATTTATGTAGGTGGGCCACTTTTCAGATAAGCTGAATTGAATTCTTTTTATGAACCAATCTTAGCTATTTTGATTTTTTTTCCTGCTGTGAGAGGAAAAAAATGTTTTTTCAACTTTTTTATATAGTTAATGAGTAACCACTCATCTTTGATTCTTTATTGACACACTAATAATGTTAGTTGTCAATATTTTTGTAATTAATATCACATATCTAAACAACCCATGGGGGAGATCTTGTTTTATAGTTAATGAGTAACCACTCACATTTGTTGTTTTTTTAATTTCTATTGATACACTAATAACATTGTCAATTTTAATAACACAGATATCTAAACAACTTATTGGGGGAAGATCATGTCTTTATAGTTAATAAGTAACCACTCTCATTTGATTTTTTCATTTGTTTCTTGACATAGCTATCAATTTTAATACTTGATGACACAAATATCTAAACAACAATGAGGGTAAATTCCTGTTGTGGCTATGCCAAATTGTTGTGTTTATGTGTGATCATAATAAATACACACTTGTAAAAATATGATTAAATATTAATTAATTAAAACAAACATACAAATATGTATTTGCAATACATACAACTATTATACCTTTGCCTGATACCATTGGTAAAGTATAGCACCTTGTTGTTATAAAACTATTAATGTAAAGGACTTCAGGGACTCTTCTAATTTCACATACCATTTCCAGGTGCACTGTGAAAAACTGCATCATGAGTAGGTATGATGACACTTCCAGTTATTGTGGGACAGCTTGTCTTGTGTCTGATTTAGGTTCTAGAAATTTCCAGTTCTAATGTGTACTTGCCTCATTGTTTGAGCCACATAGTGGAGACAACATGCATACGATCTGACAATTGTTGTTGCCTCACTTTTCCTCCCACTGGATTGACTATTTAAAGCCAGATCTTCCATAATGAAAACCATTATATTCACAGAACATTACTACCCATTGGCCTGTTTTCCTATTGCACATAAGTTATCTATTCATATATCTACTGGTCTGTAGCAATGAATGCTTAATCCGATCAAAATAAGAATGACTTGGAACTCGTCCATTTATTGAAAATAAAGTGAGAAATAACAAAGACTCAATATATATATATATGTGTGACTTAGGTAATTATATTCATTTAAATATATATAAAATATAATTTAAATATTAATATTCATGTACAATAGAAAATATTTTCATAGCTTTTTAAAATATAACTAAATTTTTAATTATAATTAGAGAAATAGATTTGATCTTTAATTTAATGGTCAAACATAAATTTGTCCATAATGTTGTTTTCAAATAATTAATAATGGTTCCAACATAACTGAAATAAAACAACTATATAAAAATAAATATTTTCTTTATTATTGAACCAGTTCCACCCAAAAGATCCTAATATAGGGTGGAAACTGGTTCAATAATAAAGAAAATATTTATTTCTATATAGTTATAAGGTGGAAACCGATTCAATAGTAAAGAAAATATTTATTTTTATGTAGTTGTTTTATTTCAATTGTGTTGGAATCATTCTTTATACAAATTAAAGTAACTTAAGGAATTCTTAATTTAATATATCTGATAATATTATTATTCATAATAAGTCATTCTAGAAATCAACTGCTATTTAAGAACCAAAGTAAATAACTTTAACTTTTAACAGTTCTCTTAAAAGTCCAATCTTTTTTTTTAATGGTAATCAATCTAGAAATTTTATTTGAAGTTATACAAACTTGCTCAATAGCATACATAGAAGTCAATAAAAAAGATATTGATGAGATTTATAAAATAGTTGTTTTTAAAATAATAATAAAACTGGAATTTAAAAAATACTTTTGAATATCTCCCTGCAATTGGGAAAAGGTCTACCATTGTATTCAATAAAATAAATAATTGATTGGTCACAAGTTTAGAAGTTTAATTGGGCATGATCCTGAAGAGCTTAAGCTTCAGATATCATTGCACTAAACTATGCAGAGTATTGTACCCAATGAAGATAACAAAGCTTTATTTATCAAGCTAGCCAAATGCTGATTGGTGAAAATTTTAATAGTTTTCTTCTCTTGCCTTTTAGATTAAAAAAAGATTAGATATTATATTTGCGTAGTAGGAGCTGCACTTATTTTTCATTTTAGTTTCTGTTTTTATCTATTGCATGGAGCCATTGAATTCATACTGTGAAAAAAAAATTGATAAATTGAAGTTTAAATGTAATTAAATATGTAAATACCGAAGCATAGAGTTTTATAAAGTAATCCAAAAATTAATATGTAAATAGGGGAACATAGATTTGTACTTTTATAATATTTATCTATATTTAAATAAAAATAGTTTTTTTTTAATTTTTATAATAAATACCTAAACAATTGCAAAAATTGAATATTTATGCATATATCATAATTGAAAAAATAAAACATTTTTCCATAACGTTAAATAGTTTTTCAGTTTTTACAAAATGATCTAAAAATAAATGTATTCATGCATATTTACCATTTCCTGTGCTTACACAAGTTGTTAAAACAGTGATGTGATGTTGATGTGATGTGATGCACTGTGACTTCTTATAGAGGGTCAGGAATCTCCAGCAACTATGCCCAGAGAAACCTGTTAACCACTTTACCTTCCCTTTCCATTCCCCACCCTAAATGTTCCCATTTCCACTACATAATCTTTGTCAACTCCATGGCCTTTATATCTAAATCCCCCTTATCTTTTCCCAAACCTAACATAAAAATCAATAACCCACTTTCTGTATAATCAGCTTTCTTTCAGAAGTTTATTATTTGTATACTTTCTGCTTTCAGGCATTTACATTCAATTAACAGATGCCTAATATTTTCTGTGCCTTCCTTACACAACTTGCAGAGTAAACACCCATATTTTTTCATTTATGTGTATAATCATCCTCTGTTGCTAAAGATCCCATTTGAGCCTTAAACAGCAAACTACTTTCCTTGCTATTATCATAAATTAACTCATACTCCATATTCCATTTACTTCTATATATATTTAAACACTTTTTATTCTCCATACTAGTTTTCCATCTCTCCAACTCCCTATTCATTATTAATGCATCTATTCTTCTATCCCATTCCTTACCACTATAACACCCAACAATTCTCCTAACACAATCATCTTGACAAACTCTCTGTACAATATTGCCACCTAGTGCAAGCCACAATAATCAATGGATGCAATAAGGGTTGTGCATAAAAGCTCTATCTAGTATTTACTCATTCAGTATTCCCAGATTAGTTTTTAGCTAGTATAATAAATATTCTTTGTTGAAAAATTGTAGCATTTCATAATTTAAAAAATCTTTTTCAGTAATGTTAAATTGGCATTCATCTGTCAACTAATAAAAGCATTATGTCAATTCAGTAACTGGAATAAATACTTAGATGAAAACATTCATGGGTTGAAGCCAAATTTAAAATTCTGAAGATGAGAGACATATCCCCAGAACTATTATAATCTCATTTGGTTCATGACAAAACACAGCAAACTGGACCTCTTTTTACTTTTCTTTGGAACATTCACTCTGTTTATCATCAGAAGTCAAATAAAAATTTCCATTTTATTTGTCTTTTTATTTTTGTTACTAACCCAGTTCACTTTTATCATTTTATTGCATTATATATTGATTAAATATTGCAATTTCTCTTATAAAAACTAGAAAAATAAGTCATTTACAATTAATTTGTCCTTTAGTATTTGTTTTTATAAAATCCGGCATTTAAAGTTAACATTTTTTTTTTTAATGTGTCAAAGTGTCGGCCGGAAGCGAATCCCAGGGCAACTGATTGAAAGGCAGCTGTGCTAACCACTTGGTCACCAATGCTTGACAAAACATTTTTTATCTGTTTTGAAAGATAAAAGTAATTTACAATTAATAAGAAAAATTTTAAATATATAATTTACAATTTATTTGTACTTTAGTATTATGTACTTTTACGTGAATCAATTTTCAAAAAATGTTCGATTTACTACTTAACTTTTATATTATGATTTCAGTGTCTTTAAACTGTGGATAAAACAGAAACTGAAGTGACAAATGAATGTAAAGCATCTACTATACCGGTACTAAATTTATTGACCAATAAATAAATGGCTAGTTAAATCAGAGCTAGGTGTATAAAGAAGCTGTATAAAAAAAAAATTCTAGGCTTTTTGAAAATACTTAACAACTGAATATAATTTAAATGTTCCGTCTAAATTCGAAACTCAGATCATGAGCACAGCTGTGGATACATTAAACATTACAGGACCATACTGATTTGAATATTAATATTAGAAGAGTTTAAATATTTTGGTTCTTTAGTACTATCCAACCGATGACGTATTACCATGAAGCCATATCAATCTGATCTTGCGATTTTTAAGATAACGTCTCCAAGTGATTTGCGGACACATGCAATCGCTAAAATTTGTCCGCAGATCACGTGGACCCGGTACGTTAAAAATAGCAAGATTAGACTGATATGCCTTCAGGATAATACGTCATCGGTTGGATAATATTAAAGACGCAGGTCACGTGATTTAGAGGGCTTCTTGCTGAATGACAGTCGGTTGAATAATCCTAAAGTACCCATATTTTTTTAAAATATTTTTTACGCTTCAACAATATATATACGTTAATCAGTTATTAATTAATAATGATATATACGCTACAATAAAAACGTCCAAGCCGGATATTTATACAGCTATCAATCTATGTAGTTTAATTACATAATAGCAATCTATGTAGTTTAAACCAATATATGTCACAAGTCAATTTATTTGCAGAACTTTCCAATACGACGAAAGATAATAAACGCAATATTATCATCGGTTGATCATTGCATTGTTTAATATGCACAGTCCTTTTATTATAAATTTTATAACTTGATAATATAAATTCTGTTTTATTGCTAATGATTTCTGATTTGAATTTCCTATGAGTAGAATTATTTGGAAATGTTCTTCCAGAATAAAATTCATTCACGTTCTGCAGAAATATAAAAATATACACTAACTCTATACGCGGGTGTTATTGTTTATTGCGCACCTTTATAGAGATGTTTTTAAAAGCAGTTTTTCTAATTATAACGTATACGTCTTATTACAGAATGTTTTCTTTTTCTAATGTTACCGAAAGCAATGCTTAATTTATCGCTTACGTTTAATAAGTAATGTTGTTAAACAGGAAATATGAAGATCCAGTTATTGCAGGTTACCGAAACTTTAGGTTATTAGAATATAGTTTTCTGTTTATAAATGTTAAATAGGAATTGTGCAGACAAAAAAATAACATACTTTTTAAATATTCAAAAGAGTTAAAACTGTTTCACTTTGAAAACCAATTAGAATAGTGAGAATAGTTTAATGTTGTTTCAAAAAAAATAAAAAATAACAATTTTTAATAGTTTATATTTTCTTAAAATGTTATTTTATCAATCATAAAAAATAGTCTTTAGAGTAAGAAAAATGACTGTGGAAACTAAATTTTAAATTAAATCAATATAACTTACTAATGATTGAAATATTTAATATTATTAGATATGCATATGTGCACATACGTATATGCTTTATTTAATATCATTTATTAATTTATATATTTGTAAATTACAAAATAAACATGTTATATGCATAGTTTTGTTTTCCAATCTATGGAAATATCTTCATATATTTGTAAATAGTGAAAACTAAAATGATTTATTTTTAATATAAAATATTTATCAGACTTTTCATTATTATTATTATGATGATGATGACGACGACGACGATAATGATGTTTCAAAGCAACTTTATTCATCAAACAAAGGTTACATTAGGGTACTTATTTTTATAAAAGAAAATTGTCCATGTATCATAGCAACATTTACATGTAGTGATAGTTCTTTTCTCATGCTGAAACTCAGAGCGGAATCACTGGCTACAAATATATTGCTTTAAGAACAGTCAATATAGGAATGATTTATGTTCTTCTGTTGAATTGTCTGTGAAGAATTAATGGTCCATGGTTGTATGCATTGGTTCAGTTTTTGCAAAAGTTCATTAAATATTCTTCTGCTAGATAGGGTATTGAGTGTTTGTGATTATGAGTTTACTAGTTCAGTTTTTGCAAAAGCTAATATTGTTCATAATATATGAAGTGGAGGGATAATCATTGATGTCTCAGTGAGAATTCAGATAATGTTTGCTATATCTTGTAGGTAGGTGATTAGAATTAGGTTGTGTTGAAATGCTGTATTTATCAGTATTATGGCATATGGTTAGAGACTTGGTCAGTGTTTCAGGAGTGATCATGTAGTGGCAAATATGTCTGGGTGTGTAAATTTACTATCTCTGACTCTCAATTGTTCAAGCTTGTTGGTAAAAGTGTTTGGGTGATGTTGGGTGTTGCTACCAAGGCAAAAAGTGCATCGAGTCTACCAAAAAGCATACAAACTGAATGTTGCTGCACAAATAGCTGTGGAGGTGTTTTTGCTATGTTTCAAGAATGCTGTCTATTGTAAGAGTGCTTTACCTGTATGTGTTTGAAATGATTTTCCAAGTACATGTTAGTACCGGACTGATATGAAATAGATGATGCTGTGTTTCTTTTTTTTCTGTGACATAGCTGGAAGAAAAGGTCAGTTGTTGAGTACAGTCTGTAGTATCATAGAAAGTGGGCTGTGGATAGGGAGTATAAGTTAAGGTTCAGAAGAAAGGCAAAAAGTTTTGGTTTTAAAGACCATTTTTTTCAATCTATAAAGTAAATGTTTATTGTTTATTCTTATTTTTGAAAAAAGGTGGTCAACACATGGATTTGGATATAACAGATTGTGTATGCTTCAGAAGGTATACTTTACCTATATTAAATAGTGATATTTGGTTGTGAATACTTTAAATAAATGATGATATGAATCTATGTGATGGAGGTCATTTGTCTATTGGATTGTGCATATAATACAATATAGTGCTGGAAATCATCTTATAATGGCAATTAGGAGATTTGTACATGTTTGGATCTGGAAAACATGCATTTTGTGCTGTTGGAAAAATAAGGTGTTTGGCAGAGATAGAAACAGACTTCCTAAGCCATAGCAATTTGCAACAAAGTAAAGAAATATAGGAGTTTAAAAATTTGACAAACTTGATAGTAGGAAAGTTGTGGTTTTATAATAATTTTTTGACTGAAAAGGCAAATGTTTGAGAATAGTGTTCTTGGAGAGTGTGGTAGTTATCCTTTCAACATCATTTTTAAGTCTGTTTTACATTTTTAGTCTTATGCCAGTAGTTCTAAAATAAAAAGGGAATCCAAGAAAAACAGAAGGCTTGTCAGTGTAAAGAAACCATGCAGAAGTTTTGTTCAAATTAAACAAGTTTAAATTCTGCAGTGTAGTCATTAAGTATTTTTTGTAGGATAATTGCTCTTGGAGGTAAGGAAAACAGTGATATCATCCATTTAAGTAATACATCATACATGCAACCCAATATTTGGAATTTGAATGGCAGGAATTTTTTGTTGAATTTTTGTTTATGAGAGAGGATTAATGTAAAACATAAATAATAAGAGACTCAGTAATGATCATTGTGTCAGTGATTGGCTGGGAACAAAAGAAGGTGATGCTCTGCCATTGAGAGTTTTGTGATTTTTTTCTCAGCTTAATAATATGTTGGCAAATGTGCATAGAAGGATAGAAGGTATTGTTGTTGCTATGAGCCTGTGAATAAGAATATCAACTGGGATCAAGTCAAAGGCAGCTTCAATGTCAATTTGTATAGTCACTGGAGTATATTTGTTCTGTTCTCAAACTAAATTTAAAATTGTATTAAATATGAGAGTTGCTTGGTCTGTGGATGAGCCTTTCTTGGAATACTGCATAGATAATATTAGAATGGGTATGTGTGATGTTTATTTTCTTTCTCAGCACTTTCTCAAGAAATTTTAATACCAAGCATGGAGATGGATCATAGGTTGGATATCTGAGCAGTTTTGAGACATGAAATATAATCCTTGTATATTATATAAGTTTTGTGATATAAAATTAGATAAATCACAGAGGTATGTAGTGGTAAAATTTTAATAGCAAGGTATCCCATGGAGATGGATCATAGGTTGGATAAATTGGATATCTGAGCAATTTTGAGACATGAAATATAATCCTTGTATATTATATAACTTTTGTGATATAAAATTAGCTAAATCACAGAGGTATGTAGTGGTAAAATGACTAAGGTGTGTGGCCCAGGATAACACTTATTTGGTGTTGTAGCAAGCTGGAGAGCAAAATCAGCAGTATTTAAAAATATATAAAATGTTTATAAATTGATTCTAGCATGTTATAACCAGCATTTATTACTCCATCAACTTCCAGAACTAGGGGAACTAATTGTGGATGAGTAGCCTAAAGACCAACCAATGTATTCATGGGTTCATGTGTGTTGTTGAGTCAGGCAGATTTTCTTTTTTGTTGTTAGGGTACTCTTTCAGTGAGTTGAATATGTTGTTATATAAATATGAAAGTTTTTGAATGTGTGTCATGTGCAGTTCATCAGCTAAGGCTAGTAGTTTGGGGGGGGGGGTGAGGAGATAGCATGTGTGATGTGATTGATGCTAAAGTATAATATATTTATAAATAAGATATATCACTGGACAAGATTAAGGGGCATATCTTTGAGTTTAAATTGCATTATGTAGGATTTTCAGTATAAGAATTCAGTGGTGTTTGTAGAAAGGGAGTATTCTGTTTTGTGAAGACTAATAGTTGTTGTTTGTGCAGCATCTAAATCAAGGGTAAGCATCTGGGATGCATGGTTGGAGAAGGGTAAGAAGGGTAATGGACTGTGTGTTAAGCTAATTAGGTGAAGCATAGGAGAGTGAGAGCGTAAATCTATAAGAGAGGCATGCTAATGATTATAGAATGAGATTGAGGTGGGATAGGTGACAAGAGTTCAATAAAAACGTTTTTAGAGTTATCATCAATCAGTTGACAGGTTTGTTTTTGATAGAGTTACCCTATTTCTGTGAAGGATTGGAAACAGCATGACTCAAAAATATTTCAGGATTGATTCATTTCTATATGTAAGTTGCATTTTGGTGATTGAGAGTGACTGTAATATGGGCTGTAGTCCATGAGTAGGGAGTCATCTGATGAACAGTTGGTTGGTTATTGTGAGTTTAGAGCTAAGTGTTTTTATTTTTTTACTTCATTTTTTCCCTAGACATCCAAGTTTTCTTTTGGCAGCACAGTCTAAAGAGCAGTTCTCAACAAATGAAAGCATGGAGACAAAGTGTTCATGAAGTCATTGTTTGTTTTATTAATTATATACTCTTGAAGATCTGGTTGTTCATTATTTGGTGCAATTAAATTTGTATTTTGATTATCTAAGAGAGTGTGTGTTTGGTTAATATTTTGGTCTGTATTTTGGCTGTTGTTATGGAGGTATGATCATTTTGATTAGTACTGAAGTCTATCCACTGTGCATTATCACTTGTGGTAGGAAGTTTTGAGAGAAGTTCACCATTTCTTTGTAAATGTGTGTTGTTTTTAATGAAGATATGGTTTGATTGTGAATACAAGTGGTGCACATTCATACACTTGATCACTCTGCAGACTTTGAGCATTAGGTACTTGACTCCCATGTGACCCGGATGGCCACATGGATAGCATTGTAGCTTTAACCTCTTATATATAGGTGAACTATGGCTTCCTGCTTAGTAATCTGGGTGGGTATGATGGTAGGATCAATGTTTTACTGAGTTTTACTTTGAATTCAAAGATTTCTAGAGATTGGAACTGGGGTATCTTTTAGGTAGATTGACTGTAGGGAGACAACCACTGTGAAAGGCTCTATCAATTTTTTGTAGACTTAAATTCTATGGCCCAAGTAACTATTTTTTAGAATCCCTATTATCAGCAGTAACAAATTCAAAATTATCTAGAGTCTTAATTGTAATTTTTAATATCATTTTTGGACTTGGGTTATAGAATTCAATAGCAAGCTATCTTGGATTGTGTGCTCTTCAAGTTGGAGCAAAATCCATAGTTTATGCAAACTGAGATGCCCTTGGGAATTGATATAGGTAGCAATTAAAATCAATGCAGATAAAACTATTGAGCAATCAGAAAAGAATTGGCAGAATGTGGTGTATAGGTTTCTGGTAATGAAATTGTTGAACCTTTTATTAATGTTGTTTAATATTTCTGTTGTGTGGATGAGGGTCAGGGTTTTTTACATTGCCTTTATTAGATAAGTCAAGGCTTTTAATATCATTATATGTAGATTTTCTAAATATAGAAACTGCCTTTAAATCTGAAATATTAAAGTTGGGTTTTGTAAAGTTAATATAGCTGTTTTCAAATGAACTTTATTCAAAAAAACATAATAGGTTACAAATCATATTGTTTGCATATATACAATGACAAATATTAAGTATTACAATAATACAGTATATATATATATATATTGTAAGGGTGACTTACAAACAACAACCCACCTGCACTAATCTACACCATACTAAACCTAACCAAGTAATTACCAAATAACAGTTATCCTTTGTCAAACACACACACATATATATCTGCAAAAGATCATGATAAGCAAATTATTATTTTTTAAAAAAGAAAGATAAAATTTTTAGATTGAACATTAAGAAAATAAATACACCCACATATATACATAATATCAATAAACACAAGTGTCATTAACTAACCAACATTATGATGTGAACATAAATAAAATATAAAAGATGCTGACCTAATATTAAGCATATTGCTAAGCAACTAGGCTTGAAAATGAAAAGACAATTCCATTAAATATTTATCTTAATTATATTACTTCGATATACATTATGCAACAATAAACAAATACTGTAAGCACAGGGAGATGAAAGCTATCACATGGTCCTACGACAAAACAAAACAAAGGGCATACATACTATTTTTGTCTTATAATTGCAAAAATTGCATGAGAAAGTCAACATCTTGAAAACTGTATTTGTAGAACAAACCAAGATGGATGTATATTTTCCATTGTGGAACAAATTTCAATCACACAAGAGTGAAAAGGAATTTGTTTTATCCAACAATATAAATCAAAACATACATATGTCTAAGTTGTGAAAGCAAACCAAATGGTTTAAACAAATTGTAAAGAACTCCATGTTTGAATGAAAACATTGTCTAAGTTATGAAAGCAAACTGAGTGGTTTAAACTAATTGTACTCTTGGTGATCATGGTGATTGTGTACTTATAGTTCAGTGGCTGAATTTTCATCCATCTCAGAATATCAGGTCAGTATTCACTCTATTAACTGTCAGTTGTTTATCAAATCTCTAAAAAAATTAATGAGTACATAGTTAGAGGTATGAATTTTGTTTTGAGTATACATGTATATTATGTAAAATATAGTTACATGGGTATTTTCTCTTTTCCTTTTCCCCACAAGGAGGGGTATAGAACAGTTATGTGTCTCACAACATACAACATAGTAATGTGTGTAGATGTATATATAAACTTGAAAGGAAAAGTAGAAATAAACACATACAAAACATTTTTGTAAATATTTTTTATATTACACTGGACTAATAGTTAAGGATTAAATAATTTTGAATTTTATTTTTTTATTATAAATTAAAAATTTAAACAGGTCTAATTAATATTTTATTAATTCTGATTTTGAAATTAAAACAAGTATGTTTTAAAGTTACAATAGATATACTGGTAATTATAAAATTCCACTATCTATTTTGATTAATTTTTTTTTTTTGATTAGAGCTTATGAATCATGCTTTGATATTTTGTTTTTGAAAGAATTAATGTGACTTGAAAAATAATCATTAATTTTTTTTAATCAAGATAGGAAAAACTTGCTTTTAATTACTGTGTTTTTTTTCCATAGTGACTATAAAAAGGTTGGAAAAATGATTAAAAGAGTTTTTTATAGTTTTGGAGTTTACAGTAGTAGAGTTACTATGAAGATATAACTGATGGCAAGACAGTACAAATAATCTACTGCTACTAGGGTCTTGATGGTAGAGTTTGGATTCACATAGAATGAAAGAACCTGCTTTTCTGTATTCCATATCCCATAATGTGTACTAAATGGCTGGCTTACCTGAAGTCCATCAAATGATCGACTAAATAGAGATAATCAAATGACAGCACATGCTTGTATTATACTTGTTCCAAAGATGATAATAAGCCAGTCTCTAGTTTTAGAATGGACCAGCTTACTCAGAGAGTCCATGAACTGCTGAAGTAGTGTATGTATACTGTTTTATCTATATGCAAAAAGATACAGATAGTGTACTGCATCATATATATATATATATATTGTGCCAGACTGTGTATAATGGCCATGCACAAAATGGCTGTTGCTGAAGATTCTGCACAGCTAATCTTTATCGTATTAAAATTATATAATTTTAATAGATCAAATAAATCGTAATTAGATACGTATTATAAATATTTATATATGTTTCATAAATACCTGGGTTTGGTCTATACTATATTCCTATTTACACCCACAGTATAAGGGTATGTATTATATTAATAAATTTTATTCACACAGCAAAACTATATAAAAAGAAAAAAACTAAGCTTGTAATAATATTTGTTTATGTGTGGAATGCTTTTTTGTATTTGTTATATTATCACTTGTAATGTTCCAATACACTTATATATAAATGTATTTTTTTTTGTTATTTTGAGATTTTTAAAAAATTAATATTGATTTATAAAGAATTTTTTTTGTAAAAAATCATTTTTTAGGGTGTGTTTGATTTTTTTACACAAAATTTTTGTTATTTATTATATAATAAAAAACAAAAAAATTTGAAAAAAAATTTTTTTTTTTATAAAAAGTTTTAAATTTTTTTTTTTTGTAAATTGCTTTTAGATAAGAACAAAAAAAGGAAAATGAAAATGTTTGTATTAAAAGAAATTTGTTCTTTCTTTGATCGTTTGTAAAGATAAAATCAAAAAGTTGACTTTATCTAAAGAATGTAAACATAATGGGTGATTTAATTAGCCAAGATGGAAACTATAATTTCCAATATTAGAAAAGGGTATACTTTGAGGTACCAAAATTAAAAGAATGTATGTAAAGTATATGAAAAATGTAATTGAATCATTGGCTGATGCAATAGCTTGTAGGGGGTATTAAAATTAAACTGATAAGAAGACTATATGTGCTACCTACTAGGTGCATTGAGTTTAGTTTGTCTCCAGCCTATCCAAGTAAGGAGACGACATGTTTGCTAAAAATAATAGTTTGTCTCCAGTCTGTCCAAGTAATGAGATGGTAGATGTTTGCTGAAAATAATGGTTGTATCCAGTTTGTCTAAGTAATTGGACGGTATACGCTTGCTGAAAATAAGAGAGCAGAAAGAAAGAAGAAATGAAATTTGAAAACTAACTATTTAGATATGGTATTCATGTTAAATAAATCTTAGAAAAGTTACTGAAAGTAAAAAGAAATAAATAGAGAATAACCATTTCTCTCCTGATTGCAGCTATAGATCTCCAGGGGAGCAAAGCCATTATTTGCCAGAAAGCAAAAGTTTGCAGAGCTTGTATATGATTTATGAATCATCTCTCCATTAAAAATCATATTTGACCAATTTTCCAAGTGTAATCTCCAATCATAAGCAATTATAAGTAAAGCCAAGTTTTATAGTACAGTCTGATGTGGAAAATATATCTACGTGAAAATTATAATCACAGACCCTAGAACAAATACTAGAGAGGGTTGGCCTTAATATTTGTTCCAGTTTACCAGAAAATCATGGAGTAGACTTCTAGCAGCAGTACACTGTCTGTTCATCCCTGAAGCCTGAAAATGCTGTAGGAGAAGCAACATACCCTGATGGAAGAAAGACTCTAACATGTATATTGGCAAAAGGAAGCCCTATCCACCCTAGTGAGTAGTCGGGTGGTCCACTTTAAAGTCGAACTTAATGGAATTTAAAAGTTCAGATGAGTGTCTATTTTTTTATAATATTAATTTTGTGTTTTCTATAAATAATTAATTCGTCTTCACCTACTTATATCTTAACAATATTAACCATTTAGATAAATTTTGTAATATGTATAATACTTTTACAAAATATATATATGGTTGAAAAACCAGATACCACAGCTAGAAAAACTTTTACATTTATAGTTATAATCTTTGCATTTAAAAGAAAACTTTTCACACAACATTTTATGGTTGTAAAACACAGTCTTTGGTTTTGGTTTTTGACTCTCACATGAAATAAACTTTATATCACTTTGACCTCACTTTATGATTTATTTTACATAGTTTGAGTTTGGTATAAATCTAACATTAAGAGAAATATTTTGCTAACTTAAGAGCACATACATAAATTATTACATGTCACTGTGGATTCAAACTCAGGTGAACTGAACAAACTTTTAAATATATTGGTCCGAGTATATAAAACTATATATGAAATATTTGGGGATTTGAATATTTGTTCAACCATTAAATCCAGAAAAAAAAATCGTGTATTCATTCAACAAGACCAATAATCCAAGCAAAAGCACCTTGAATCCAACCATGCACAAGATACATATGTCAGGACAAGGATGAATCCTAACCTATTTGCCTAAACTATTGCCTCTCTGACTAATGGATAACGTTTGTGATGACACTAGCAGTGCTTGGTTTTATTCTGTCCCAGCTGGAGGTCATGGTTCACATAGAGACTCAAAATAATAAAGGGTTTATATGAAAAATCAATGATTTAATGGATTCTGATGATTGCAGAATGGTACAGATATGATTTGATCGATTACTAATGGTTTGAACCGTAATCATGATAATTCTTTATGGCAACATTACAAAGAAGTGAATTTAAATCAAAGAAATATTTAAATAAATAGAGTAATTAACCTTAGATATTGGGAGTGATGACAAACTAAGCTTATTTAAAATAACAATATTATAGGAATTTATTAAGGAATTTAGTACAAAATAAGTTAAGTCTTTGTTTATACAACTTGGTTATTTTCTTTAATTCGTTTTGATGCAGCTTTGACAAACAATGTAAAAGTTTGTTAATTGGTCGGCCAAAAACCAATCAGCAATAAAATATTATTAGCCCTCTTCAAGATATTACCAATAAATCTGTTATATATATATTACAAGACATGAAAGATGGGCACTTAAAACACTATTACATTTAACATCATTTGTATATAATGAGTGTGGGAAGCAAAATAGTTCTTAAATAAATAATTGACAATTATACAGTCAGATTTAATTAATTACGAAATTTGTTTGTGAAGGACGTGCCATCACGGCAGAGAGCATTTCAGGTTTGCTAAATAAAGATATAAAATGATGAAGTAGACAGTATGCTATTATAGATTACAACAAAAATAAATGAGGTCTGTTATGAACCTCTGGGTGGCTTTACTAAAAGAAATTCCTGATATGTACAGGTAGATAAGAGAAATGTTGGCCCTCCAGCCAAAGCATGTCTCTGAATAATAATAAAATATTTTGATGTGCTGGACTTCCCATACACATCTTAATGGCAATGCCCGAAAAGAATCCCTTGGTATGAACTATGTCTACTTTGAGGGAGTGTGAAAGATTGGATTGGTCATAGTTAAATTTCTGAAGGTCCTGAGGAGTAAGTAGCAAAGCAAAATAATAATAAATGAATGGTTGTAGCTATAAATACATAATGCCTTAGACATATATAGGGAGTTAATGTATCACTAACAAAATTATAACTTAAATCCTGATTAAAATAATCGGCTCCCTGACATCAATGAATGAATTATAAATTATAAAACAGAAAGGCAAGAATTAAAACTAAAATATAAATTGTTTTCCACACTTTTATTAATAAGTTATTAAATAGTTTATCTATAATATTAATAAGCTAATACACATGTGCTTTTTGATGTCACTATATAAATGAATAAGACTGTCTTTTAATTAACATAGATGGGGCATTGAATATCAAACTCACTTCTGATGAAGTTTGACAATATAAAGCATAATAAATTATACATCGAATTTTTTACTATTTTTGACAAATAAAATATATATATATGAATCATATACTGACAAAATGCTATAATAGATTTTACTTAATTGATTCACTAAAATTCTTTATTCTTTCAGAAATAATTACAGGGCTATTTTAAATTGGAGGTAATAGTAAGATACTTTTAAAATAATTTCAATCATTCAAAATAAATTTATATATGGTGTACAAAACTAAATGAGCTTTCTATTAATTAATTTATAGGAAGTAAGTCTCCTGTAATGATTTTGACTGGAAAAATAAGAGAGAGAGAATTTAAAGTAGCTCATTGAATTTTGTATTTGGAAATTTCAGTAAGTCAAATATTCTAAATAAACGAAAAATTAATTTAATTTTGCCGCATCAAAATAATATGAGATTTTTAGAAGAATTGATATTTTAAATTTAAGAGGAAAATTAAAAGAGCATTTTAAACCAAGCCGTATAAACATCACACAGATATATAAAATATAAATTAGTATTGATTTGGAAAACAAGTAAAATAGAATCAATGGCTTGCGGCGAATTGGACGTTACCTCAGAATCAATCGGTAAGCATTCCATGGCTTGAAACAGGCATTTATACAGTCAGATTATTTACAGGCTTCCTCGACATAGACAGTCTCTGGTTAGATGTTTAAAGCACTGGAAAGGCATGGATGGGTTGGTGGGACAGAGCTCCGGAAAGCAACGGTCGATCTTTTTAGCCATTCATTCTTTAATCACAATGTACTAAATTTAAACTACTCTCTTCAGTGAACTCTTCAAATAATTCATCCTTATCAAATTTTCCACTATTTATGTGTTCTGATATTTATCTATAGGATTGAATCTACAGTGACAACTGCCAATTGCAATCGCTCTAACTGTTTCTCTGAGTTTGGTGCCTGCTTTGGAGGGAAATCTATAATTCTGCATGAACATGCCCCAAGGGTTGATTTGCTAATTAAAAAAAAACAACAACAAGCATATTAAGTTTATCAGTCATTGTATTAATAAAGCCTATTTAATTAAGGTTTAGATTAACAAAAATGTAGATTTTATTCAGAAAAATTTTAGGAATTTGGTACAATGACTTTCAAACTGATATTTGACATAAACTTAAATAGAAATTTACAAAATATTTCTTACAAATATTACATTGTTTAAATAATTGATTCTCAAATGTACATTGATTAAAAGATAAATATAAAATATTACCAACTGATTAATTGAAGAAAAATGAACTTTAATAAAGAATTTGAAATATTTGTAACATTTTATAGATATCTAGGATTCAATTCAATTTAATAAAATAAACACAATATACATTTTTACAAATATAGAATAAATAAACTAATATAAAAAGGTTAGTTTTAATTATAAAATAAGATTAATGAAATATAAAAGATTATAATATTGCTTAAAATATACTATCACCTATTATGAGATGGGTTTCAGTTAATAAAGATTGGGTTCAAACCCAGACTAGTGCTGATGACATTGGCACTAGGTGAAGCAAAAATATGTACTATATTTCCATCTTCAACATGCATGTCTGATTTAGATCCACCATGTGCAGGATCTCTTTATTTCCTAATCTTTAAACTTCTATGGTGGCACCTCATGCTGAGTGTCTTATGGCCATACTCATTAAGCATCATTTTATGCGTCCAAAGTAGAGACATAGATGCCTATCATATATAAATATAATTGAGCCCAAAAATATTGATGTACCCATAATATTAATATTTATAAATCATAGGAATAGCTGTTAGACATGCATGTAAACCATCAGATTATATTTCCTTTTGAATATATTTGTTGCATACACTTGATTTCTTAGTTTGTTACTTTTAAAATGGGAAAGAAAGTATAGATCACACCCATCATGCGATCATTTAAAAAAAATTTTTTTTTATATATGTGCATCCATTTTTTGTAAACAAATATTCAATTTAATCAAGCAACTTCTTCATTATTATATTTTTCATTATTTGAAATATTACCTGGATTAAACTATTTTTTTCTATGTAATTGGTGGAGGGTGATAAAACAAAAAAGGGAATAATAAATAGATTTCACATTTAAATCGTTTGCTGTTTCACTTACCTAGTTTCGATGAATTATTTATTTGTTAGCATGTAACTATAATTATTGTAATCAAAGTATTGACCCACTTATTAACCTGAGATAGAAAGAAATCATATAATGAGCTAGACAGGGATAACTTACTGGGGAGTTGGATTATTTCATTATTCATGTCCGAACTTTTAATTTATTAAGATATATGACAGTGATCATTCATATTTGCACACTCTCTTGGGAAAAAAAGGGAGAATAAATAATAAAGTTCTTGAGTGAGGGTGGCGCAAAAGGCTGAATTAGAATATTTCAATGCTTTTAAAGGTGTGAAAAATCCAAAAGTGATCCACATTTAGTTAATCAGATGATTGTGGAATAATTTAACAGGGAAGTCTTCAAGTGACCTAATTTTAGGTTGAATCTACTTCCTCTAATAATTCTTTTGAAATATTTTCTTCCTATTTAACCAACAATATTTTCAGGGAATTATTATCGAATTTCCATTTTGCAACATACGTCACTTCATGCTCAGTGCATATATAGGTTGAAGGTATATAAGACCTGGGTGGAAACTTCCAACAGGTACAATATATATAAAGTACAGCTATTGAGTAGAGAGTGTTATATGTATTGAGAATGGTATTTTAAATAATTTATTGAAAATGACAGTTGGAATCTAGTTTAAAAGTAAAACAAGTAAATAACTTTTTTCTTGAATTGAGCATCTAAATACACGGGATTGATTTATAGATGATTTTATTTTAAAAAGAAAGTAAACTCCAAAAATCTTTCTAGATTAGGAAACAAAAAAACTTGCTAGAGTATTTTATAGCCATTTACAATTAATTAGGAGTAACTTGAAAAAAAAAAGGAAAACTTTGATGAAGTACTGTCAAAAGAGTATTTTTTTAAAGACTTTTACTTACCATAAAAAATTAGAGGCTACTTAATAGCTTTAATTCATACCACCTGTGCATTTATGTATTATTAAAAATGAATTGAATTTTATTATAAGTTTATCACAATTCAATCATATTAATTTTTAAATTATTATACAGCACATCTGAGTGCTTATATATGTGAGAATTTTATGTACATTTTCAACATGGAATTAATTGTATAAAAATATATTTTTAATGTTTATTATTTTAACAAATTAAAATATCATATGATATAAATGTCAGTGTGTGCACACATTTCCATGTGTATCCATATATATGAAAACAGTCATTATTTATGAATCATTAAAATGTGGTAGTTTTTTTATTATTATATGATAATTCCCATATGTTACAGCATGTCTGTGTGCTTATGTAGATGTATGTCAGGTAGAGACATATCTGTTAAAAATTAATCATATTTTTATTATTAGTTTATAACAAATCAAATATGTTCACTTTATATTGTACAGGTACATCTATGGGCTGATATAGAGGTGTTTTATGTGTACCTATTGGCAATATATATGACAATTACAATGTAATAGTGGATTTTATTTTGGTATTAATCAAAATTAGACAGGTTTATTTATATGTATAGCCATATTCAGCAGCCTTTAATTGTCATTTTAATTGTTATTAATAAATTGATATTTCATTGTTAAAGTTATTACAGTGAATTTAATTAATCCTAAAATATTATAAAATATTATAAGTTTAAATTATATCTCTTGATCACAGTAACAATTATAGAGTTTTCACTCTCTGAGCTGAATTCATACCTAGTCTGTTATATAAAAGGGGTTTATATTTAGTGTTATGGATATCCAGATGATGATGATCCTGGTTGGCACAAAAGGGATATCCTTTAAAGTTCATGCACTACATTTCATTTTATTTATTACTTCTTTAAAAATTTAGTTTATACTTGCCTGGTACATTAATTGATACTAAGTGGCCAGAGCATTGATGTTGATCAGCATGTTTTAGTGTCCCAGCATTATTTTTTTAAATTATATTCTTATGGATTAGCAACTCCAAACTATTATGTTGTATTGCTGCCTAGTTTTGACAAGGTCTAAATGATTACCCTGGTCTAGAGTAGACCCATTTCAAATCCAGTCTCAACATTGATTGTTGATTTATTTTTATTGTTGATCATTTATAATTATGAATGATTAGTATTGCTTTTGTGTAATACTGGTGAACTTATAGTTAATTCTCTGCTGATCTTTCATGCTCATATTCATTTGATATTTAATTTTATATTTTGACTTGGGGTTGATGATGATGAATACCACCACCCCAGGTTCAGCCTAAATTTCTATACCATTACAATATATATATATATATCATATTGCATGCTTAATAATTGGTAATACTAATTTGTTTATTATGAGAAATATATTGAAATTACAACCTGAAAATTAATTATTCAGTAGTATAACTGATAAGTAAAAAGTTAAATATTTTGTAAAATTGCTGTTGATGATTCAAGTATTATTATTTCATTTAAATAATATATAAATATGGAAGAAGATGAAACAGTACAGCTACATATTGGGTTATATTATTTTATTCTAATATTTGCAAAGCGATAGTTATAACTATTATATACATAAACACAAATTCACTTAATTTTAAATCTTTTCATAGCACTGCCTATATCATAAAACTCAAACTATGTTTTGTGATATAAATAGTACTGTTAAAAGATATAATGTTAGATGAATTCATAGTTTGTTATATTTGACTTTCACTATCATGTTATGCATTGATTATATTATATATGTGTAAGGATTGTTTAGAATTCCGTCTTCCATTCCAACCACAATAATATATTCTATTACTACATTCTTTATTCAGGATTTGTTTACTGTATATTTATTTACATAACATAATATAGATATTATGTTGGCTGTATATTAACACATGATTTTATTATGCAAATCAGAAAAAACTAACTTTATAAATTTCTATATCTTAACTCCTAATTTGCTTTTAAAAAAAACCTAAATTTCACAGAGCAAGAATAACAAATAAGATTTTCAGAATCAACGGAAGACACTAATAATTCAGCAACTCAATATGGTTCAATACATATGATTTAATATACACAATTTAACATATACAATTTAAGATATATTTACAAAATAATATATACACACTGTTCTCTAAATTGATAAAGCTATTCTAATTAAGGTTGCATACAACAGCTAAATTAGAACTAGTAATTTCCTACTAAGACTATTCACAAAATACCTATGGAAGTAATATCTTATACTACTTTCACCTTCTCTTTCAGCCTAATGGCCCTTAACCGGGTTTTAAAATGATAATAAGACCGAGTCATCTGCTCAAGTCCCTAGTCAGTTTGTTGATTTTCAGGAGCTAAAATCCTGGGAATAAGATGTCCCCCACTGGTTTTCTTCCACTGCTTCATGGCTTTTTCCAAGTAGGCTTTACAGATAAAAGAGAAGAGCACATTTTCTATTCTGTTACAATTTTTATATTTTTCATCTTTTGTTCTTTCTGGAGTAATCTTACAAATAGGGTGGCTCTAGGTGGTAGGTGGCTTATCAATTCAAATTTGTACTTTGTACATTTATTAATTAATTTTTTTTCTTTATCTGAAATTTCTTTCGTTTTAATAGCAAGTTATTTTTTTATACAAAGCAATTTAGTTAAAGCATTCTTCATCTATTTCTTAGTACAAACTTAAATCTCATAAATTGATTATTTACTCGATACATATCAATTATGTATTTGGTTGCAGTTTTCTAACACAAAGCACTTTAATTAAAGCATTTTAATTAATCTTATTTCCAGCTCTTTCTTACTGAGAATTTAAATCTCATAACCTTATTATTTATTAGATACATATTTTTCATTCCTCCCCTTTCCCAGGAAAACAGATTACTACATTATACGTATTCTTGTAATTTTTTATGTTTCCTTCTTAAAGATTGGGGTCTAGATTGTGAATGCCTTATCTGAGGCTACCCTTATGTTAGTTTTGTGGGTACTTTATTTTCCATTGCCACTACTGCATTGTGTTCTATACATTCTGATTAAGTTTGTTGTTCATCTTGATAATTAATTTTATTCACTAACAAACCCACTATTTCTTTTTCCCCCAAAGTGTTACTCATTTCTTCCTTATCTGTTACTTGTATTTTGGGATACTATATTTCTTCTATTTCTCATTAGATAACATGATTTATGTCTCTGATACTCTGCTTCAGTCTCTGTTTTTACTATTACTATCTGTTTAGATAATTTTCTAGTGATTTTCCCTTCATTTCTTTTTAATTAGATCACAAACCCAAACTTTATCACCCATTTTATGTCTGTCTTTTACACTATTGTATCAAAACTGTTCTTTTATTTTTGAAAGTAACATAGATAACTTAATATGCAATTTTCTGCCCATCAGCAACTCAACTGGAAATTTCTAAACATTAGTTCAATTTACATTATTCTAAACATAGCACATCTCTTCATTTCCAAAATGATCTGATGTCTCACATAATCTTTAAAATAATTAAGTTCTTTCTTGGTTCTTTGAGATCTATGCAGATGTGTATTATTTCCATCATATTATTGTCTTTATTGTGCTTGATGAGGTTTTTTCCACATATTTTGGAATGTCTGTCATGACAATACTTCTGGCTTAATCAATTTCTTCTCTATAATGCCTCACATGATTTATATGTTTCCATGTAGTTTTCTCTGATTCTGTTTGATGATTATGTTTTTCACTCAGTATTTTCTGATAATGTCTCTGATTCAGACTTTTTTCTCTTCAGTGTATTGTCTTTTTACATCATTGTTTTCATCAAACTCCAAATTTTCATCTGGATGAATTAGTGACAACTTTATGCAGATTTTTTGCCCTTTCTTACAAAAAAATTGTTTTAATATTAGTATTGTCTTTTCTGCAATGTTATTTGGCTCTGGACGGTATGGGAAATGGAGATATGTTTAATCTCCCCTTTCTTCAATAAATCCTTGAATATATTGTCTATAATACTTGTGCCATTGTCTGACACTAATGTTTGAGAAAAATCATGGAAAGTAAAAATCTCCTTTAATTTTCCAATTGTTTTTAAATACTGGTGTTCCTAACATTCATCCACTTTGAGCATGCATTGATCACCACCAAGAAAATGTACCTGTGTTATAGTTTGGTATTATCAATGTGAATATCACCCATAACTATTGGTGAGTGCTTTAGATCTTACACCTTCAGGATGATCTTGATAAATTAATTGAAGAACTTGATTATGATTACTGCTTAGTAATAACACTCAATCATCTATTAACTTGCATTTTTTATTTATAGGTAGTTTCTCTTATACTCTATAGTTTTATGAAGTACCTCAGGTTATAAACTAGGCTAGCCCTTGCTGATCCATTTGATTAATAGTTTATAAACTTAATCATTACTAACCAGATAATTTTTTGCTGTCTCTCACTTTATTATTCCAGTTATGTATGTAATTGATGGTTAGATCATTTTCTTCTGGTCCTGACTTAATTAGGACTCTAGATAAAACAACTGTGTGTTTAATGGCATTTCCTTTTCCAAAATTTAATTCAAAGTCATATGCAGCTAAAAAGTTTAACCAATAGAGAATTCTGAAGCTTAGATGATCCAGTGCTGTCTTATTCTCAGCTGAGATTCCCAAAACCAGCTCATGATTGGTAAAAAGTTCAAATAGTCTACCATAAAGTATTGGTGAAATTTTTTCATTACAAATATAGGAGTCAATATCTCCTCATCTAACTGGGTGTAGTTTTTGTTCTGCTTCAGTCAAGATTATACAAATAAATGACTTAAAAACTCCTCCCACCTCAAGATCTAATGTGTTCATTGTAAAAATCAGTTCAAGGCAACTTAGTATACTAATAAACCATTTTCCATTAGAAATTATTTGTAGCACTAAAACAATTTCCTGTGCTTCATCCTAATGTCATTTTTGGTCTTTTCTTAATAAATTATGTAATGGTATGGCTGTATATGCTTTTCCTCTTAGGAAAATTTCAAAATAATTAAGGAGGTCCAGAAAGGTTTGTAATTCTCTTACAATTTTGGAACTTGGAACTTCTTTTGCAACTACAACTTTTTGAGGATCAGTTCTTCTTTCCTTACTAGATATGTTGTGCCCCAAGAAATTTCTCTTAGTTGTCATTCATATACATTTTTCTGCATTTATTCTTGTTCCAAAACTTGCTAATTTCTTGCAAACTTTCAAAAGTCATTCTTGTAATTTCTCTTTGGAATTAGTCACTATTAGAAAATCAGTGAAGCTATGGTATTATGTTATCCATTTTCTTGAACAGCTTGGTTTGGAAAATAATTAGTGCTACTGTAAATATGTAGGAAAATCAACTGTAGTTAAACAATGCTTTGTGTGTAATGATTATTAACAATTCAGAATTTCATGTGGAAACTGGAATCTGATGAAATGCAGACTTTAATTCTATTTTAGTAAAATGATTTGCCTTTTCCATATAGTTAATACTTCTCTGATATTAGGCATTGGATACTGGCTTTTTGTTAGCTTCATATTTACCAGATTGCCCATTCAGAATTTTCCACCAGGGTCAACACTCCTTACTAACTAAGTCATATAATTCTTGTTCAATTGTCAATTAGAGCATGAAAGAATTTTCCTCATCTTGAAAAAGTATGGCATAGTCATAATTTGGCCCTCTCCATTTTTAAATATATTCATATATTTATTCTTTATTTCTTGTTCAATAACATTCTTATTAATTATACATCTTTCAATTTCAAGAATCTCAAATCTTTACTTATCTATAATAGGGTAAAGACCAACTTGTGCTATATACAATTGTAACCTTCATACCTTGTGTTTAAACTCTACTATTACATTTACTTTTTCCCATTATCATCATACAATTACCCCTGGCATCTTTAATCCTTAAATTAGTTGGAATTAATATAAGGGAGGGTTTTTACAATTTTTCATTAAATTATTCCAGTCTTTAACTGCCACAATTCACATTCCTATCCTGCTATCAATTTCCATTGTAATTTTTTTAATTTAATAATCATTAACATAAATTGCTAAGTGATTCATAATCTGGGTTTTATTAATCTCACACTTTTGATTATTTTGTTTGGTGAGAATGGGTGAGTCATTACCTTCTTTATTGCATGAACCTATATGTTTTTTTAAGTTATCTAATTTTTTACAGGCTCTGCAATGATCCTTGTTCCATATACATTTCTGAGCCATGTGGCCCTTTTTTCCACAATAATAATTTACTATTTTTGTCATATTACTCTTCACATTCTAATTCTTACTATCGGTTTTTTTTACAAATGCACTACCTTCACTATTATTGCTAAAATTTTGTAACTCTCTCATTTGATTGAGTATAATTTCATGTGATACTTCCATTTTCATTACCTTCTCATAAGTTATAGTCTCTCAATGTCAGCAATTGCTGTCTAAGTCTATCATCTAATACCCTAAAGTAATTGTTCAAGCACAATATCTTCAGTGTTTATTTTACAACACCTATCCAGATTCCTTAATGCCTGGTCATAATCATACAATTGTTCCCCTTTATTTTACCATCTATTTCTAAAATATAGCCACACTATTTAATTTGAAGGCTGAGGGAGAGCTGCAATAGTTGTTTAGTTTTTCTAGTACTGAGTGTCAACAGCTCATCTGGATCTTTATGATCATGATTTTAATTATATGTTGATTTGTGATTTTAATTATATGTTGTCCTGCATAACACTGTGGCATCTTTAACAGTTACTAACAGTTCTGTTTATTAAAAAAAGTTTCTCAATTTTTTTTAAGGAAATTGTCAATCAAAAGGACTACTAACATTAAACTCACTTATTGTCCTTTGCAGCACAGGTATCACTTTAATGCTCTTATCTAGTTTAGTGTCTAATACTAAATAAAATAAAAATTTTCACAAATACCTAGCTAATTTCCCAATAGGCTGATGCACCAAACCAGTTTTCAATTTATGGAATTTAAACTTCTTAATATCTATACAGTTTCTAGCTACTGATTAAATCCTCACTGCTATTATAGTACAACTACAGTTCAATTTTAATCCTGTTGACTGTCTCAGTTATCTGCTGTGTGTGTCATCATATATTGCAATCATGGCAAGAATGGACTGACAAGGAGAAATAAATATAACACAAGTAATTTGAATAATGAAAATGTTGCTCTTTATTTGCCAACAAGTTAACAATAATGAAAAAATGATTAACATTATGGTACTACAACATCAGACGATCCACATGTGCCTGATGGTGCTGTTTCCATGCAAAAGCACAGAAATATGCTGTTTACAAGGCCACTCATACATCTTATGGCCTGTAAATTGTTCAAATGCTTAATGGTGAAGCAGTCAACACTACCCTCACATTGATAGTGTATAAACATTATCTGTGACATGTTATGACACTTTCTATACATGCTATTATTGAACATTCAACAGCATATCATGTCAGGGGGTCTGTAGTTGTAATGATGAAAACTATACCAAAATATAGTCTGAAATAATGTTAGACCTAGTGGAAGTAATATGAGATGCTACAAATTCTAACTATTTCACAATCATCCCTACTCCCCTTAGTAGCTGGCTCAATCTAAGAAATGAGGAGGGCAAAGCACGATTCAGGAGAGCTCACGTGAAAGTCATGCACTTTGTGAGAACTTTCAGGACCAAAAAATAAAATGGCAGAATGGCAGTCTACTTTCAAGTTGTTGTAATTGCCTGTTACAGAAGTGGCCATGGTGGCCTTCCTACAGCAGAAAAAAATTTTGTCAACAGAGAATAACTGTATTTGTGGTGGAAAAATAATATTAAGGTACTGTAAGAAATATGTAGTGGAAGGTCAATCACGTAAATGCTGTCAGTCTTCTATATGTAATGATCAGCATCCCGGTTTGATTGTTAACTAATATAATTATGAAATATGCAAACCTGAATTATATTAAGCTAAAATATAGTAGCTCAACATATATAAAAGTAGGTTTTCAGCTCAGAAATTTATGTGTGTGCTAAAAAGCAATATAAGATTATATGAGCGCATCTAATTGTCTCTCTACTGTTATAATATTAGCAATTTCTGTCCTGAAGGAACGCATAGCACAATTAATAACATATCAATAAGCAAAGTAATAAAGCCATATCCACAGATTGAATAAATTAAGAACAATAACTAAGATAGTTATCATGTTTAACAAAAATATTACTAGTTTAACCTTTAAGAAGGCAAGATTTTACAATATTACTATTTTTAAATAAGATCACATTAAGAGATTAATAATTAAGAATTTATTAGAGTTTCAATTATTAATAGTAGACTTTAGTTTAACAGTTTGTGCACATTTATAGTATAGCTAGCTTTTAAGAATTATTAGAGTAATTTATTACGATTTAGTTAAGAGTTCTGCAGAAGATGTAATTACCGATCACCTTGCTGAGGTGGCTTGCATGGCATAGGCACTAACATTCACTGGTGGGTTGCTTCATTCTTGGGAGCTTCTTGGTGAGCTGCTTTTCTGGACTCCCTCTATCTCCTAGGCCAATTTTCTAGACCAATTACCAACATCATAAATTTGGGCATAGTGCCTGGTTGTATTTGATTTGTTAAATGACAAATTCTTTTGAATTCAAATTGGGGTTTTTCTAGCAAATCTTTCTCACCTCCCCACAAGCCATTAAGTTGTTTACAATTTTTAGTTTTAAATTCTTAAGTTTTAATAACTCTAATAAATTTTAGTAAAGACAAAAGATCCAGCTTCCGGTTTAATAATTTGGTCTTTTGTTTTTTAACTTTATTTTTAAATCATCTTTGAAATTTTGGTTCTCAGTTTACAATTTAATGAGAGGTATTTCCGAGAAACCGATGACCTTGATTCTCTCTCTTTTTTTTAAAGAGATTTAAGTTGTCAACATTCTACTATATGTATAAGACAGTCACCCCTGAATTTAAGACATATGCAAATACAAACAAATTTATAACTTTAATAACTTAAAAGAGATCATTTAAAAAAGTTGTAATGTTCACAAAATCTATCCCATTGCAGTTTTCATTGTATATATACATAAGTATGTTTCTACGCATCCAACGATGTTTACAACTTATTTTAGTTTAATCATTTTAAAATATAACTACATATATGTCATTATATGCATACAGATTTGATTTTTAATGTACACAATATAAATACACACACATACTCGTTAATAGAGCTTATTACATATTAATATAAATAAAATTTAAAAAACGGTGAAATGTACACAATATAAATACATGCACATATGCATTAATAGAGCACAATATAAATACACACACATACTTGTTAATAAAGCTTATTACATGCTAATATAAATAAAATTAAAAAAACGGTGAAATTTACGCAATATAAATACACACACATACTTGTTAATAAAGCTTATTACATACTAATATAAAAATGTGAATAAAATTTTAAAAACCGGCGAAATGTATGCAATATAAATACACACCCATATTCGTTAATAAAGTACAATATAAATACATGCACTTACTCATTAATAGAGCTTATTACATACTAATATTAAAAACAATGTTAAAAACAAAATCCAGACAACCTGCACCCGGTAATGTTATATCTATTTGTTTTTGACTTTTTGTTTTTGACTAGCAACAGTGCCATTGACCGGTGTGGATCGTCCGATGTTGTAATACCAACATTACTTACATATAATATTAAATAACACTTACATATAATAACATAATATTAAATGATACACATACATAGCTATGATGGTATACTAAATCATAATAAGGCTGATGTGGCTGTAAAAGTCTCCAGGTCTACTTTTGAACCTTCAGTGAAGGAATTCACTAAGTACATCCATAGTTTCTTTGAACACTTCAAGACTTGCAGTTCCTATATTACAACAATTCAGTTCACAATAATGTGTGTGTATGCATGAGCCCCAGTTCTTTTTACAGATGAGCTCTGCTAGACCAATGCCATGTATCAACGCTATAGTCATGGAAATTTCTAGATCAATCTAATTGTTGTTAAGCTATTTCTATTTCTGAAATAGAAATCAATTATTACTTATCAGTTTAATTAATCTCTAATGTGATCTATTTCTTTTTTTCTTTTCATGTGTCATAGATTCAGACGGGAAGTGAACCTGCTAATCCGAGACAACTGCTTGTAAAGCAGCCATCTTTAATCACAATTATTTCATACTAACAATAATATTTAAGCACACTCATCTTATCATAAATATTTTTATTTTAGTAAAACATGTATAATTTTCTTTACTGCTTTCATAAATAATTTAGTTCGATTTATGTATTCTTAAACAGCACAATTTTCATTATTTCTAAACATTAATTCAATTTACATTATTCTAAACATAGCAACTAGTGTAAACTCTATTTAAATAGCATTATGTGTCAACTATCCAATAGTCTTCTATATTCAAACTATTTTTTTAAAACAGATTAAATTAAAAATAATCAAATAATTTATTATTTTAGAATTCGTAAGAAGTTCAAATACTGGAAATGAAAGAACTGGGTTATGATCTATGGATCTGAGCTTCAATGCCTGACACTCCTGTCAATGCTCAAAACATGGTGATACTAAATGTTCTTATATATATATATTATTTACATGATTTGAATACATAGAAAGTTGCTCAACTGCATTCAAGAAAAAGATATTTTTTTCTCAAATTATTTTACCGCTATGAAAGACCTTATGCTTATCTTTTCTAGAACCCATAAATGCAATAAGCAAGTCCATCCTTCTCCTCTGTTAAATAAATACTTTTTAAACAAATATACTCATTCTATAAATGAGTTACATAATAAAAATAATTTAATTTATTGCTCAGCAGTTTAATAAAGTTTGAATACAGGAAATGTCAAAACCAAGCTACAATACACGGATCTT
Organism: Epiperipatus broadwayi; assembly: GCA_028023455.1. Classification (NCBI taxonomy): domain Eukaryota; kingdom Metazoa; phylum Onychophora; class Udeonychophora; order Euonychophora; family Peripatidae; genus Epiperipatus; species Epiperipatus broadwayi. The sequence continues at coordinate 56,935 of JAQFVV010007647.1, forward strand.
AAGATCCAGAATCTACCATTCTAACACTGTACCAAACTAATAAATAAGTTAATAATTTATTTGCTTAAGAAAAATCTCATGTCGAAACACAAAATATTTGTAAGGATTTAAGTATATCACTTATTATAAATGAAAAAAATACTTTAAGCTATAATAATTTTTTTAATTAAATTTTAAAAATTGGTTTCAACTATGCTATATGAGGGGTAATATTGACATTAATTAATCAGTTAGTTGTAAACGCATCAATATTTATTTGAGAAAGAAACATACAAAATTTAAAATTTTATAATTAGAAGTTATTTATTCTGTATATATATATATATGCAAATTTATAAATAAATATTTAAAAATACAGTATTTAAAAGCTTATAAAAAATATATGTATAACCGTCACTTAGGAGCACTTTCAACCAACTTGTGGCTTTGTCAACTATCACGTTTAAAATGTCAGCTTTCCCATAATTCTATGATGTCAACTTTCCCATAATTCTGTGATCTTAATGTTTGCTGCTTGCCTATTAACCAAATGTTGCTTGTATTTACATATCAACATCGCCTCTTTAATTTTCCTTTTATTATTATTTCTTTCAATTTCCAATATTTTTACGTTGTTATAATTAAAATCGAAACCATATATACATGATTTATTATGGTCATAAAAGACAGAAGCTGATAAATTATCATTATTTTTAAAATTTTGTTTTGTATTTTGAACCCTTTTAAATAACAATAAGTGTTTCTTTGTTCTTTTTTCCAACGTGCACCTCAATTCACCTATATATCTGCGGCCACACCCACATGTCCATTTGTAAATGATACAATTTTTATTTGTAAATAAAGTTTTATCCTTTGAATTGTTTATTAATTTATTTAATGTAGGTGGTGCATAAAATGCAATATCACATATTCCTTTATAAATTTTCTTAATGAAACTTGCCTGTTGATTTGAAATATATGGTATTGATATCCACAATTTTTTATCAGAAGAATTAACACTTTTATTATTTTTATATTTATAAGTAAAATTTTTAATAGTATAATAAACAGAATCATAATTGTATCCAACTTTTAACAATTCATTATAATAAGTTTCAATATTTTTAGTTTTACCTTTGTAAATATGCATCAGATAAAACTAAAAATATTGAAACTTATTATAATGAATTGTTAAAAGTTGGATACAATTATGATTCTGTTTATTATACTATTAAAAATTTTACTTATAAATATAAAAATAATAAAAGTGTTAATTCTTCTGATAAAAAATTGTGGATATCAATACCATATATTTCAAATCAACAGGTAAGTTTCATTAAGAAAATTTATAAAGGAATATGTGATATTGCATTTTATGCACCACCTACATTAAATAAATTAATAAACAATTCAAAGGATAAAACTTTATTTACAAATAAAAATTGTATCATTTACAAATGGACATGTGGGTGTGGCTGCGGATATATAGGTGAATCGAGGTGCATGTTGGAAAAAAGAACAAAAGAACACTTATTGTTATTTAAAAGGGTTCAAAATACAAAACAAAATTTTAAAAATAATGATAATTTATCAGCTTCTGTCTTTTATGACCATAATAAATCATGTATATATGGTTTCGATTTTAATTATAACAACGTAAAAATATTGGAAATTGAAAGAAATAATAATAAAAGGGAAATTAAAGAGGCGATGTTGATATGTAAATACAAGCAACATTTGGTTAATAGGCAAGCAGCAAACATTAAGATCACAGAATTATGGGAAAGTTGACATCATAGAATTATGGGAAAGCTGACATTTTAAACGTGATAGTTGACAAAGCCACAAGTTGGTTGAAAGCGCTCCTAAGTGACGGTTATACATATATTTTTTATAAGCTTTTAAATACTGTATTTTTAAATATTTATTTATAAATTTGCGTATATTATTTTGAAGAAATACATATATTTAACAAATTAGTATATACGTTAGTATTGCAACTAGCTTGCTTGCTGGTTGTTCTAACATCAAATAAATACTCTTGCAGATAAAGTAAGAAAATCTTTCTGCATTCTCACACCACTATATTATCAGGACACTTCACTTCATTATACTGTGCACGCACTATTCTTCACATTATTTGCATACTTTGCAAATTAGTATACTTTTATCCAAATCTTCATACTTTTTCTAGAGAATCATCAGTGTATTTTGTTTCCTATCTGACCAGTATATAGGCACACACGCAATGAAAATTTTATTAGCAATTTCACAATATATATATATATATCTTAATCAGACATCACAAGCTGCAATAATAAGTCTCTATATATCTATTTATGTATTATGTTATAACTCAGGAACTAAATTTCGATGCATCCCTTCCCCCTTGTAGGACAATTCTCGGACTAATGTTAAGCTGCTTTATTTATATATATATAATGTCAAAATTGATTTATTAATTTCTAAATACAGTAATGAAGTAACATGTTTTATATGCAAATAAAAAAATGGTTTGTTAAAAATTGGAATTTCAAGCATCAATCTATTTTTCCGAACTTTATTAAAATGGATAGTTTTATGCCTAATTGTTTATGCAAACAATATTAATTATTCTTAATCTTTACTGACTTCTATTCTTTTACTTCATTTAATTTAATTTATTTTTCCAGCTTTAACTTTTTTTAAAAAAATAAATATATGCTATTCATTCAGAAGACAAATTAGATTTTAATAACAAAACATTATTTCAAACAATGCAGGAAGAAAGCAATCATAAAACTATTTCAAATTACTAATATTTAGAAGTGCAATATGTCTTGAAAGGTGCTTATTTGACGATATCAATGTTAGATGATTATTAAAATAATCATTAATATGCGTCTTCAAGAAATGTCACATTTATAAACTGAATGATAATAATTTGTGATAAAAAAGGGCATATACGGGATGAAGATGTGGTCCAATTGATATCTACTAGTTCAGCCAGAAAAACGTCTTGAAAACTAGTTTTTTTTTTTCATATGGTTTTATCTATATATTTTAAGTGTGGGGGGGTGGGGGTGTTGAAAATTTTGTAGTGTATTTAAAACTATTCAGAGTGTTATTTTGAAAATTTTACAAACAGTTTGAATGCCTTGATCAGTTTGACAGAATTAATAATAAAAATAATGTTGAGCACATTAAACTTCATCAAACTCATATTTAAAATATTTTTGATAGACTTTGTAAGTACATAAGTTTTATTTAATTTATAGTTTACACATATATTCATATGTTAAAAGTGAAGGGGGTAGAGGAGTGACTAGAGACCTTCTATAAAAATGGAAAAACAAAATATGAAAGTAGGATCAATTTCTGTATTAATGTAGAATATTAAAAACTTTTAATCAAAACTTGAAAAGTACTGAAGAGATCAATGACTTACTGATTGTAGATATATATATATATATATGTGCGATATATAATACTTAAATATAAATCAGTAAAATTAAATAAGTTTTAAAATTCTACAGGAATCAAAATTAGTTCTGAAATTCTATAGGAATAAATGTAAAAATAATGTATATTTCATAAAAAACTAATTTTACAAATAATGGTTTATGTGCAAGAAAGTTTGCTCTAATGCAGGGGTGGGCAAATAGTGGCCCATCAAGACAATCAGAAAAATTCACCTTGAACTGAGATTTCCTTCCTGTGCGCGACCAAAGATTTGTCTCATATTTTCCACTAAGATGGCCACGTCAATACACATGTGCAGTGCTTTTCCAGTTGATCTGGATAATTTCAATTTTGTCTTTGCATTAGCAAATATATACATTTCCAATTTTAGTGAAACCATGAACCCACAGAAAAAATGTAAAATTGTTGATGAATGTCGGATCTTTAATGAAAAATCGACAAACAAATATTTTTTAGTAATACAGGGAATATTGTGTCATGAAAAAAAGGTGCGGCCCTTTGATTCCACAAAGTGGCCCCTGATGCAACTCTTTGCCAACCTCTGTGGCCCCTGAGCCAAAATAATTGCTCACCTCTGTTCTAATGAAATCAAAATTTGGGAACTATTAATCCTGTTTTTTAAAAAAGTGACATAGATTTGAAAATTTCACAACCAGTAGATTTAACCTTTTTAGTGTATCTTTAGTTCTACTTTCTTTCATAAGATAACTCTCACAATATGTCCTACAGCTCTAAAGCTTTTTGTTGCATGAATAATCACATCCCCTCAAAATCTAGATGTATTTTAATCTCAATATATTTTTATTCCCTTAGTTTTTCATTTGCATTCACAAAATATTTCTTATAAAACCAATGTAAAAAGTTTTGGAGATAAGAAATTATACTCTCTATACACCATTATCAATATTAATCTTATCAGTGTCACCATATAATTTTGCTTTTGCATTTTTATAATTATTCTTCGGAACATGATAATATACCAGCTCTATATCTTGGTAATTCATAGCTTTAATCATAGTGGAAATGCTTATAGAATCAAATTCTTTTTCATAATCTTCATAATGGCAACTTCTATTTATTGATCATTTTCATTACTTCCCTTAATACATGGATCCACTGTGAAAAAACAACTTAAAACTAACTTGTTCTTTTTGTTAGTAGTCCAACATTTACTATAGATGAATTGTAATTATCTTAGTATAAAACTATTGGTACAGAACTAATAGTAGATTAATAGGTATATAATTTCTAATATCTTCTTTATCACTTTTTTAAAATATCAAAATATTTTCTGCATTTTCCAATTAACTGGCAAATCTTTGTCGTTTAGATATTTGATATATAGTTTTGCCAACAATTTTTCTATTTCTTCATTTGCTTATTTTAAAATATTAATATTTTTTTTTTAGTTTTTCATTTTTTCATCGTTTTGATTGCATTTCTCATCTCTTCATTTAAAATTAGTGGTTATTTTGTTTTCTTAAGCATAAATTCTCCACATTTTAGTTTGTTCCTTTTTGCTTTTTAGTAATGGCTCCATTTTTTTTATTTATTACTGAAACAACTTTTCTTTTAGTAATTAACAGATGTTTCAGTTAAGAATAATCAAGCAATTGAGAGAGAAAAGACATTGGTGTTTCTTGATCTTAAACTGACGGATGTTTTGATGTGCAGTGATTTTTCGTTTATCATATGATAATCACGTAATAGTAGCAGCTGCAATGATAAGGATTTATGGAATGGATATTAGAAATCTGCTCTATTCGCTTCTTTTAATGTCTCCTTTCAACTGACAACAAACTTCTTTCTGCCTTCAATAAAATTAAATAATGTTTTCTATTTTAATGAACGTTACCATTAATAAGCATGTAGAATTTATAATCACAGCTTAACTTTTTTAAAAATTTATAAATAAAACCAAATTCCCTATATTTTTTAAATCAATCATTACAAATTAAATTTGTACTGGAATTAAAACGCTTTAAGCATTACGAATGTTTAATCTGTCAATACTTTATTAAAAAAGAAAGTCGATTTCCGCATTGAAAAATTGAACGCATCTTTAATGCGGAAGTTTTATATATTTGTTACAAATACTATAAATAAAACTATGTTTAGAAGATGTCACACAATTATTACTAACGATGCTATTCGTCATATTATACTATTGCCTTAAAGACTTAAATATCTTCAAGTAGAAAGTGCATAAACAAATGTACATAATTGCTAATAAAATCGAATGTACTAAAAATTCAAATAGAAAATTGGGCATATTCTATATGCCAAACTTTTTTTTTTTTTTAATAAATTAAAAAATGAAACTTTGAAAGTTTAAAAATAACTGATATACAGGCTTATTATATACCTGTATCAATATATGTAATATATAGGGTATATGAACACAGACTTTCACATGACCCACCACTCTCTACTCTATCTCATAACACTGATACACTTGAACACATATATGTCGAAAAATATTTTTTACTCGTTCTTCCTTTAATTTTTAGGATTTTTTTTAACTCTGTCAATATTTTTTTTAAATAATATATAGAGGCAAAAAGTAAAATAAATTTAAAAAATAAACAATTACAATGCAATAAATAAAATAATAAATTATTATTTAAATCCCGTTTTTGTGTATGTCTGTTAGGAACGTGATAAGATTTCATCAATAAAACTATTGTTAGTTAGCTAATTTTTCATTCATATCGATAACAATATCACGTGGCTTTCGCGTATATTTTATTTCCTACAGCAATTATCTTCAATCTACTTTAGATCCTCTACTGTAAGCTTGAGTAATCAATCAATGTACACCAGAGTTCTCATGTTTCAGACTGGAATCTGATTTTGCTTTCATCTGTGAAGATTAAAATCCAAATTCAGAATTAATATTAAAATTCAAAGCTAGACCTAATATGCTAATGCATCTAGTAATTAACTTTTACTTCTTTATACTAGTTAGGCTAATACCCTGTAACCCCCCCCCCCCCCAACCCTAAGATTTTGAATTCAGGTTAACTCTCTTGCATAGTTATATAGATCTGACCTAGGTCAGTTTCTATGTATTTTAGATATTTTAGTTTTATGACAGCTGTAGTCCCTTTTATCTTTTGGCTAAGAAGAATAATACCAACAACAATATCATATTCTTTTTCATATACTTCCCTGAGAAGCTATATGCAACTTTTTTCTCAATATTTTACTAAATAACACAATGATTAGATCATACCACTTTTATAAATCAACCCTTGCCACTAGAATTTATATAAAAACTAAAATACTCTAATACTTTTACATTGAAACTTATGACTGAGTCCTAAAAATGATGATATGGAGATGCTATGATAAGTATATATCATATTAATATATAGGAATCTATTGTAATAAGCAATGTTAAATTGCCACCAGTAACAAACAGATATTATTTATAAACTTGATCATAATAGCCCATAGTTTAGCTTTTCCACTGTATCTTTAAGCAATTAATCTAATAAGGTGTTACAGATATTATTACAGTGAGATAATTTATGTGGAAGTGTTTTAATATGTAAATATACACATTACATAAATACAGCTTAAAAAAAAAAAGAGATTAAAAAACACAAATTCAAAAGAAAAAATTTACAAGCATTTAAAAAATTTCAAATTCAAAAACCATGTGTATTAGATCAATTGAATAACAATATGACAATTACAGGGAGAAAAAAAATAGTTTTGCTTCTGAAAAGTTAAAAGAAAATTGAAAATAAATTAATTTTTAAAAGAAAATATAAAATTCATAGAAGTTTACCTTAGATAGTGGCAACAAATTTTCTTTACTCAAGAATTAAATAATGTAAACATTGAGTAAATCATTAGACACCTTACATAGCAGTGCAACTAATCTTCTATGATGTAATGGATATTTAAAAGGAAATAAATTATATATATTTAATTTTGGGGGGTGGAAACAAAAGTTAGATAAGTTTGTAAGGAAAAAAAGAAGTGAAATTTGAAAAATAAATACAAATTAAAAAAATAATTTGGAGTTATATAGGAGTAAAAAAAATAAAAGGATATATCATAATACTAAATGGAATTTATTGTTATTTAATGCAAGGCTATGAACTTTAGATGCCTGAAAAGGAGACAAAAATGGAATAAGCATTTGGATTATTGATATAGTTTGTGTTAGATCTAGGAAAGAGAGTACTGAACATTTATTTTTGGAGTATGGGAAATTAAAAAGAATCAGAATAAATTATATGGGAAGTGGGGAAAAAATAGAAGGAGAGCAAAAGGGATAGAGGCTTTATGATTTTATTTTAGCTTTTTTTTTTTTAACAAAATGAGGACAGGATAACAGAGCTAATGAAATAGCTTTTGTTAAAATAGAATGTAAAAAAAATAAACCAGGATTTGAAAATGACTGATTTAATAAGGAGTAAGAAAGAGGAGATTATTGTGATGTGGAAGGATATTGCAGGAATGTTTAATGTGGTTGGGTTTCTGGACATAAGTCTATGCACAAAAACTTCTGATTTTTTTTAAAGTCAAGCCACTTTACATCACAACATCACATTAATATTCTAATAAAAATTAAAAACTTATTGGAAAATTTATAATTGTTGAAAAGTTGTTTACTTAAAAATGTTAACATTGAAAAAAAAAAAACGAAAATTTTAATTTTTTTTTATAAAAAAGTTTCTGCATTTTAATATCATGCTGGATAATATTCAAACAAATAAAGAAAATAGAAAATAAATACATTGATAAAGTTTTTTCGTGATGTACATCACTACAGAAAGTGCAATTAGAAATTAATGACATTCAGAACTTATTCAGTATAAGCAGAACGAAATAAATGTTTAAAATCAGTGTTGTAAATATTTTTAGGAAAATTTAATAAAGTTCTAGTGATAAGAAAGAGAAAACATGAAGAAAAATAATTTAATTTTATAAAGATGGAGAAAAGTAATTTAATTGTCTATGTGCTGTTCTCATTTGTAATGAGTTATTTATTAATATTAATATCACATTTTGAATCTAATAAAGATTATTTTAATACACATAGAGCCCACAAATAAATCATATTTGTTGGAAGTAGAGCAAATAGATTGTTATTTTGCAATATAAAAAATAATCGTTTCAAAGAGTTTAGTGTTTTGAAAACTTACTTTAAAAAACATTATAATGCTAAAGATTTTGTCTTTATTTTTACAACTATGTTATCTATTAATACTAAGAAGTTCTCTCAATAGGTATGTATAAGAATATAAATGTCTTTTAAATGTCACATATATTAGATGATCTTAGGAAGCAATTGGAATCTGTAATAACTTGCATATCTGGGACAAAGACAATTTTTTTTTTCCAATCGTGGTAAAAGTTTAGATGCAATGTTTGTATTGACTTCCTTTAGGTCTATTATATTACGCAAACTTGGAGATTTTGATATTTTAAAAGGTGATACAATGCAATGTGATGTAATTATTGTATATCTAAGTTTCATAAAAGAATATCAAAGATAAAATGATGAGGGAAAAAATAATAATTGGGGATTATTTTATTAGAAAAGAAGTAGATATAAATATATTAAATCATTATTGGAAATATACCTCACCAGGAATTTAAAAAATCTAAATAAGAATAATGATATTACATTAACACTAGAAGCAAATGATGTAAATTAAAAGAAAGTTATCCAGAAAAAAAATGTAAATGCCTAAAGAAAATTATTGAACATTCTTAATTTATTTAATAATCACATTAGTGGATAATAGGTATTTCATCCAATATTAATTAAAGAAAATCAGTGAAGTGGATGGATCATGGCATATCTCAATCCTGCAAATAGTATGCATTAGCTCATGAAACTAATGTTCCCAGGTGGAAACCAGATTTCATATTGATGAACTCCGATTAAGTACACAATAAAATTATGACTGTGAATTCTGATGGTATTATAGTGAATATTTCCACCAGAACTCTAGTTCTTTTCAATTACATAATGTTGGAAACCATAGAACACCTCAAATACCAGGTAGATCTTCTACAGAATAATCTTTTGTTGATTTAGGAAACATGATAAAATTACTTCAACTTAGCAATGAGGATATATCAAAATCAAAAGTGGAGATCGTTCACAAATAAATTGTTCAGCATAATGTTGATGCAAATATAGATGAAGTGATTCAGCATTCTTCTAATAATGCATATCTAAGTTATTGCTAAAATGCATACTAAACACGGTATGGCTACTTTTGTTTTAAATTGTCTTGCAAACAACTTCTATTAAAAATAAGCAGCATTTGGATACATAATTTTTATAAATGCAATATTTACAAATCCCTAATACAAAATTGGGTAGTTCTATGTTATGTGTACTGTGGCCACCAGCAGAGAGGTTTGTGTGTTTTATGTATTTAACAGATTTTTTTTACTTAATTTCTCTTGTTTTGTAGGTGTTTTTTTAACTTGATTTTGTGTGTGTGTGTACTTTTTTAAAATTTGCATATTATTTCACTTGAATTTTTACTTTTTGTGTGTGTGTACTTTTTTAAAATTTACGTATTATTTCACTTGATTTTTTTATTTTTTTTGTACTTGATTTTTTTTTTACTTACTTTTGATGTCTAGCATTAGGCATTTTAATTTTAATTCTCCAATGATTTTTTGCATGTTTTGTGTTAGGTGTTTTAATTTTAATTTTCTGTTGATTTCAGCTATTTTTGTACAGAAATTTATCACTTGCAGGCTTCTTGGTGGTTGTGCAGTGTCACCTGGCAGCCACAACATGCATAACTGAACACTACCACAAATTGCCCTACTTCTATTTCCAGATCATTGTATGAAGTTTAGTAAAGATAGACTATCATTAATCCGAAATTCCTGATTCTTGGTTTTTTTTAGATTTGTAAATTTTTCAGATTTTAAAATAAACTTCTTTCCTTCCCTTTTCATTATAAACCCAAATTCTGCTGAAAATGTAAATAAACATTAATTTTAATAATTATAGCTGTTTTCTGTTGAAATGAACAATCCATTATTTACTTCAATAACAAAAAAGGATTTTTTAAAGCAAAATGATATGCAAATTTGGTTTTTAAAAAAAAACTAAAGTGAGGTTCAGGAAGAGCAAACTGAAATATAATGGAGCCTGAAAGAGGGGTGAGGTATGATTGAACTAGCCCAAATTGTATCTAAATTTAATATGTAAACTTAGAGCTAGTCCATTGGAGGCAGATATGTTCATAGGTTAGGTACTTCATCATATTATTCATAGGATCTTACCAGAAGATCTTAGGCCCAACCATAGTGAGATGCATTCTCCCTCTTCTGGTGGAAAATCTGGACCATTACATTCTGGCATATAAACTTTAGGGGCATCAAACAGGAAGTTCTAAGGAGGTTCAACCATAGCATTGGTAAATTTTTTTAAAAAATGTTTTTTGGAACTTATTCTTTTGACAAATTTTCCATGGTATACAACCGTGATGAATTTACCTGAGTATCAACCAATTGACCCACTCTACCATAAAAGGATGAGACTCATAAATTTAAACTATCTCCAAGTAACAACTCAAAAAAAACCTCATGTAAAACATTGAATGTAAGTTAACTGATGAGAATAAAATGATAGACTGAGACCATAAATAAATGATTAACTAATAAATCAAATTAAAATAAGTAAGTTAGGTGAAAAAAAGGTTAGGCTAAAAAAGTTAGACATTAACAATAACATATACACAAACAAAAGAACCTGGAAAGAAAAATATAAGCACTGAATGACAAGGAGTAGCAGAAGGTCCCATGACATGTATCTATTTGTATCTATAAAGAAAGAAATAATTTTTATAATTAACTACTAAAAAAGTTTGATGATAACCAGAAGCAGAAAATATTTATTAATTATAAATATGAAATGTTCTGAGAAACCACAAAGTAGTAGTGATAGTGAAGTAGAAGATGATATTAGTAGTGGGAAAGGGTCTTCACAGATCCAAATACCTGGGAGGTCTATGACTGAAGTTGATCACCCATTACAGGTATACATTGCAAACCCTGTGAGACCTCAAACACAAGAAGCACTTGATGATGAGATGGCTCAAGTACCTGCAGTTGAAGTAGAACAGGCTACAAAGGGTAAGATGACCTAGAACAAATGTTTCAAATGATCATGAACAGTGTGAAAAAAGAAATGAACAGCATGGAAGCAAGAATAAATCATAACATGAACAGTAGCATAAGTAGCCTAAAAGGTGACATAGGTAGTATGAAAGAAGATATTAGCCATAACATGATCAGTATGGAGGAGAATTTAAAGGAAAATATGGATAATGTTCAGGCAGACTTAGAATAGAAATAAAAGATATAGAAACTAGGATGTCCTCTGACGTGGAACAATTGTCAATAAACCTAAGCAGAGTTCAAAAGGACAACTGTGAGATGAAACAAGCACTGGATGAGAAAAGAAATGAGATAGATGAAACATATGGAATGCCAACAGAGATTTGAGGAGTTTAGGTCTAGCATTGGTAGTCAGTTAAATATTAAGTGTGATGGAGTATACAGAAGTCAGTCAACCTTTAGGGACAAGGTACATGCAGACCAGGAAAAGCTCCAAGTCAAAATTCAAAGGGGTTCAAGGACATACACTTGATAATGGACCAACTCTGTGCATGTGAGAACATTGAGACAG